>JANTFB010096652.1:0-13344 GCA_026546635.1 Porricondyla nigripennis | reverse complement strand
AGATGACAGATATTCATGTATATATGCGAGAGAGAAAAAGAATCAGTAGTCAGTCTTTTCAGTGCTTTTCAGTGCTTTTCAGTGCTTGTCATTCTTTTCTCAGTGGTCGAAATCATCTAGTACTGTACTACCCCTTGGTTAAATGGCTTCGAAGTATCAATGACATTGGTGAATGCGAAGCTGGGCCAGGCTGTATACGTTTTGAAAAATATCAGGAAGATGTTTTATTCAATTCATGAAATATACTTGCATACGGGGGTACCTCGTGCTTGTACAGAGGTTGATCTCAAACTTTAAGAAACCTGAGTGGAAACTCCTAGATAATGTTGAGCCGATGAAGGTTTTTCTTTCGCGTTTGTCGAACATACGTGTGTCCCGAGCAATTATGTCCACATAAAAACCATTTGCGATTTTCGCCAGCCAATTGTGAATTTCGCATAGAAGTCAATGGCTTCCGACTTTTCGATGAAAACACACACGAGAATTTGTTACTTACTTTTTTCTCAAATCCGTGTCTCACTTACTCACTCCATTCCCACTCAAATTCGCAAGGTTATGTAATAAATGAGTAATTCGCAAACCACTGAATTTTCATTAGATATCATTATCACTGATAATGTAATGTGATGAAATTCTGAACTCAGAACTGTTAGGTTTGAAAAAAGCTCGACCTTTCTTTTGCAACTATTTTTCATTTTATTTCTACGACTTCAATTCAGCGAATTCCGTGTTTATTATTGAACCTTACGAATTTGAGTAGGTATCGAGTAAGTAAGTATGGATTTGAGAAAAAAGTAATTATAAACCCAACATATTTTCGTGTGATAAGCATCCAATAATGCCTGACCGGTTGCAATCGGATTATAAGTGACAAATTTATCACACTACCCTAATGCATACCTATATAATCTCATAGATCTCAGACATTGACACGCCCAAATACGCAGACCGATTCTGGCATATTTTCCATGAGAATAAAAATCGATATGACGGATTCGATCGCTCACAACTTGACTTTTCGATGTTCGATCGATTAGATTTACAAAAATTCACTACATATGTGCTTATGAATTACTTACGTACGATTCGTGCCAATTTCTACCGAATTTACTAGCATTTGCACTACCAAGTGATTATAAGTTGTGGCCGCTCGCGCATACAGATTGATTGCGGAATCGAATAAGAAATAACTTGCTACTCTACTATGAAGAACTCCTTGAAAATTCGTTAAAAACGCCAATATCTCTGAAGTGAACCAACGTGGTTTATTCGGTGTTCATCTGCTGATGGCTGTGGTCATGACGAGGAAATGCGTTGAGATAGCGCTATCTCCACACCGTTCACCGTTATGACACTGCCATCAACGGATGAATACCAAATGAACCAAGTTTTTTCACTTTACGGACATTGGCATGGATTTTGAAGGATTTTTTTATAGTAGAGAGTAGCATTATAGTAGTAGAAATAGACAATCACTAGTAGTTTCAGTAGAAGCCGTAAGTAATTCATGGGTAGTTCACTCCTAAGTGTGTAGGATATTCATACGAAATAAGGTTTCGTCACATTTCCGTTCACAACCAGAACGGAGTCTGTACGATACGTATAAATTTGCATACATATCTGGACAGTAGGAAGATTCGAATTTTGACCATGAACGCGGACACCCACACCTGACGTGACCGCTGCCCGTGACCACGAACATTTCGGACTTTTCCACATCTACTCTGTACTATCGAGACGCATTCACACACGCGTGCTCCTTAGATTAAACTGCACAGCAATTGCATTTTCCGGTTATTCACCGGTTAGACCAAATAGGTTATCGGCGTTATATGTTGTCTGTATTTATTTACTGTTATTTTTTCCGTACGAATAAATTTTTGAATTGTGTTAATTTGCGTATTTTTTTTTTTTTTATTGAAGTTGAGTTCCTTTTTTCGTTTTTCATATGTGGCGTTAAAAGAGCATCTTTGTGAAAGCTGAAAACTTGTAAGCTAGCCTTTTTCACATATTCGCATATGCCTGACAAACTTGTGAGCGGAATAAATCCAGTCAGATTTGTCTGATATCATTTCTAGTGTGAGCAGTTTCAAAGGGTCACAACCCCAATCACAAAAAATTGACCTAAAATTGAAAAAATATTGATACCTTTTTATACTGTCCATTGGGATCGATTTTCAGTGGTTGACAAGGGTCGTCTATCACAATCGCTGACAATTATATATTTCCTTATGAAATACGTTTCGAAGTATTTGGCGATGTCCGATTGAGTTGAAACATTCACAGACATTTCAATCCGTAATGCGAGACATTTTAGCAACGAATCAGAGGCAATCGAAAACATTTCAAGCATACGGCCATCCTCACTAGATTTTAATGCTGATTTGAATTTGGAATCGATCTCGAAATTTGAAAATGTTCAGATGATTTTTTCGGTTTTTTTACAGTTCTGACTTTGTCCTAAACTTTGGGTTCAAAGCTCATGTCAGAAATGTCAACAAATGGCAAGTTTCACTTGAAAATAGCAAAGATCACTTCACAGAATCCACAAACTACTGGGAGCCATCGCAATTCACTGAAAATCAGGGAATTTATTCCGAATTTCTCAAATAGAATGGACTTCTCGTATGGAGATTAAATTTCTTGCTGATTAAATAATTAAGATTGCGTCCATCTTTTCAAAGCAAATGTAGACCTTTCCAAACGTTTATATTTTCAAAGTGTCAGATGTATTTTAATCGCCACATATATCGAATACTTTTATCTGGGTTTGTTTTTTTGGAGTTCTGGTTCAGTATTCAGCATAACCAGAATATTATTATTTAATATTTTTTTCTTTTCTTTGTAGTTTTGAGTCCGCGACTTCGAGTGAAACAGCTACAACGCTCAATTTGACGCCGAATCATTATAATAGCTCAGATAGAACAATCAGCGTTCGATCTCCCATCTTATTATACACAATTCTTCGCTCGTAACATTTCACTCAATACAATTTTCTTTAAATATAAATTTGTTTTAGGTCGAGAATGGAGACGGCTTAGAAACAATAACAATGTCTCCAGGAATGCACCAAATGATGATACAAGGACCACCTGGTACCGAACCACAGGTCTTACAAGTGCTCAGTTTGAAGGACGCGACCGTGTTGACAAAAGCAATGGCTGCGATATCCGATGTGAAAAACGAAGACGGCACAACGATGATAGAAAATTAGTCGCAATTCCTTTTATCTCATGTAAAGATACGCGAGTGCATGCATAGTATTCAGTGCGTTGGATGGGAAATTCGAACTCGGAAGTTAATTCGGAATGTCAAAAAAAAATACGTACTGTACTGATACGTACTACTTGTATTTCGCCCGCGGTGGTGAGTTCTCTTTCATTTAAATGAGGTGTGTATCACCTTACAAAGATAATAATGTGACGGTGATCAAGTAGGGGTATGTGTTAAATGACAGCCGAAAATGCAAACACAGGCGGAATGAATTAGTCACATCGCTGTTCTTGCATTTTGACAGTCGAATTGAAGTCTGAGTGAGTCCAAACACACTGTAGAAGTAAGTAAATATATTGGTGTTGCAATTCAAGAATAACTCGAACTAAGTAAGCTAAATTTACTACGCATTTTTTTTTTGGAGACCGAAATATATTTCCCTAATGGGATTAAATATTCAAATCCAATCCAATGAGGAACATGGGTAGAAAAAATTGAAGATAAGCTGATTTCCGATTGCATTTATAGCACACAAAAAATCATTCAATTCCGGATGATTGGCTCAAATCGATCAAAATATACCTGTAGTGAAATTTATCAAAACTAAAGTGTATGAGAAAACATATGCCACGACATGCATTTGCATCAAATTCGCATAGTAACGCAATAGAACTCTATAATAAAAGTACCATGGGAAAACCTAGGTTTCCAAAATGACATCAGTTGGGCGTTGTCTGATCGAATTTGAATTTTCGCATGAATTTCAACAAGTTCAAGGGCACCCTAAACGAGGTCAATAGTTTTCATAGCAACGGTTGAAACCATAGTCACCACAAAGAATATAATTTGCAGTGTATTGTATGCACACTAGACAGTATCGGAAAACTAACTGCATCCACCACATTGATCTTCGAAAAAACGTTGGGACGAAAACAATTCTGTTCGAAAAGCTCACCCCGGAAATAAAATGCATCCCCTGAATTTTTTAAGCTTTATAAAGGGATATTCATTAAGCGCGATACATCTCTTAATTTGAATAAAATCAGTTGTATTTGAGATATAGAGGATCTTTTTATTTCAAGTCAAAGAGCATTCGATACCATTATGTTTTAAAAATAATATCGTTCAAATGGCCTCCACGGCTGTGCTTGACGGCGGTCTTCCGAGAGGTCCAATTTTCGATGACTCGGGCACGTAAGTTGGCCTCAATCTTGCCAATGACGTGAATAACGTTGTCCCCAAGGTCGGCAATTGTTGCTGGCTTATTGGCATAGACCAGAGATTTAACGTAACCCCAAAGGAAAAAGTCTAAGGGCGTCAAATCGCACGATCTCGGCGGCCAGTTCACATCGCCTCTTTTCGAAATAACGCGTCCTGGAAACTTTTCTTGCAGTAACTCCAATGTGACGTTCGCTGTGTGGCTCGTTGATCCGTCTTGTTGAAACCACATGTCGTCCAAGGCCATACCATTCAATTGCAGCCAAACAATCTCGGTACCGCTCCCCGTTACAGTCATCGCCTTTACACGCACGCCTAGATGCCGTGTCTCCGAAATCCACACCAAACAGTGAGTTTTTCAGAATGCAAAGGTTTCGGCATAATATCTCTTGGATTTTCATCGCTCCAGAATCGAGAATTTTGTTTGTTCACGTAGCCATTCAGCCTAAAATGCGCCTCGTCGCTAAAGATGATTTTTTGGCGAATAGAACTTGAATTTTGATAATAAATTTTTACGATTTCGACGCATTGTTGAATCGTGTAGCGCTCCATGATAAAATGGTGGCTATGGCAAAACACAATGACAGCAGAGGGACAGCAAAACATTTTCGAGCATGGCCGCAATCGGCTGTCAAAATTCTATCATAGCTATTGAATAAACCTGAACTAGTATACATTTTCACCATTTTTCGTACTGGTGCTTCATACAGAAATTACGCGAGTTTCCAGCATGAGTACTTCCTAATGGGGCTGGATCTAACCTTAGATCGATTTGTTTGTACCGTTTTTGAGTAAAAGGGGGTGGGGGGCCTCTTATTATTGGGGTGATATGTAGATGTGATTGTTTTTTTCTGCATTATCGAGAATTCATGTGACAGATGAGGCAAAAAAATGAATACATAAAGTACTAACTGCGCTACACAGCGATTTGCAAAATGTCGAGGATAGGGAGCGGTTCGGTAAATTTTACACACAGAAACATAATGAGTCACTTTTACTCTAAATTGACAGGTTCAAACAGTGTAACATGCGCGTGACACGTCGCGGACAACATCTACCTTTGTGATAGCACGCAACCCCCACACGCTCTGGGAGACGCTGCTAACTTGCTACTAATAAAATATTCCATACAAAAGTTAAGCGACATCGAGTGATTAGCTACTAATTAATTAACTCATACAACATTTAGCAATCTTGAGACATCGCGACGCAAGATTTTGAGTGCGTGTATGAAGAACTTTGTTATACGATACTTACCCGTGTGGAAGTGCAGAAAGGGGATCCCATTCTATTCTATTCTCCCTGACAGTTCGTGGATGAAGCTGCTATTGGTTCGCGTCTTCACAACGAAAAGTCATTGACGACTCACACATATTACCGCAGCTTTAAGGATGGAGAGGGAATAGAATAGTATTTCCATTCTGCATTTTTACACGGGTAATCACATAATCACTCAAAGAAAAATAGCAACTCAAGTGAAGAAGCGAACGAAGGTCGCTGAAAGTGGTTGAATGTCTATGGGATAAGCACAGTTCAAACTCAAATGACGCTTTTGATGAACTCGATATCGTTGTTTTCTGTATAGTAGTGTTTTTACTGTGCATAGGGAAAATGACAAATTAAAAAAACAAAGCGCTTGCTTCGTTGATTGTTATTTTGGGTGCGCATTTGAAAAATGAAGAAGAAAATGAAAAACGGAAAGGTGCAAAATTTATTCCTGGGTCGGGATTCTTGTGGATGCTACGCCAAAGTAAGTTGAAAATTTTAAACGAAAAATGCGCATGATTTCGATTTCTTACAATAGGCGACAAAGAGAAATAAAATAGAAAACAAGGGAAACGTGCGAATACACAAACCAGCCGTCTTCTTTGAAATTAGGAAGGAACGAACATGATTTCAAATCATTTTCGCTGCCATTCAATGATAATTTTTTTTTTCTTGGCGACTCATTTTTTCCGAACGAGTCAGTAAATGAGTACTGAGTTTGGTGCAGAAACGCAATTAGAAATGGCGAGTAGTTGTGTAGTTACAAATGTATTCTCGCAACTGCCCTCCACTTGTAATTGCGTTTGCGTATCAAACTCAGTACTAAAATACGACCGACATATTGACTGACTCGCTTGAACAAAAGCGAGTAAGGAATCGAGTAAGTAAGTTAGTATTTTTAATCATTAGTCAGTAACATATTTCTAAGTGTGTGAACTATGTTTATTCCGTCGTCTATCAACCAGTTTCACCAAGTTTCGTATACTTCTGAATATATGAATGAGTAGACTGTCTTCGGCAAGACAGCAATGTTCGCCTTGTTCGGAACTGGCAAGCCGTGTTTTTTCTTCGAAAATTTCAATGCAATTAACATATATGTTAATAGACACTTTCATAATATTTGTAATAAAGTGAAAAAAAAATGAATCTGTGAACTATTATGGCATACAAATAATACGTACTGGTGCATCGAATACTGTAACAGTAGTACAATACATCGGTCGGAAAGTCAGGTTATTCACTCGTCTCTCGTCTCGAATCCGAAGCTCCGTCGAAGGAAGTTTTGACCCTTCGCGTGTTGTAAAGTATATCCATTTTCTACCTGGTCAAAAAGAAATGCATTCTATAATTTTATCACTCTCGGATCTGATAGTTTTAGTTTAAAATGAATGTAAATTCAATTTCGGTTCTACTAGGGAAGCCGGAGCATGCTATGAGAATGAAAAGACTATATCATGCTGATTTGATAACGTTTGGAATGACTTACAAGACCGAACTACGTGTCAGAAAAATAGGTGGGCTCAGTTATTGGTCTGTTGTTGTCCTTTGCGGTAGAGCACACTCATATTGTACTGCTATGCTAGCCTGTTCAGTAAAGTTTTTCGCTTAATCAATTGGTTCTTTTCGGCATATCCCGCTCGTACATTTGGGGCATCACCCGGTTGAGTTATTGATCAAAACAACTAGCGGAACGAACGAATGATTCCTTGTTTTTATCAATAATTCCCGCGTATGAGAAAATCGCTGGGACAATATAATAACAACACCACGTAGAACTGCTCATATGCATGCGATGCGTTACAATGTGTACTTGGCCTTCAAATATCTCGCAAGTCTTCCCATAAAAAAATCTGCTCATGCTGTCCTTGCTCGCTTAAATTCGAGAACGGGGGAACGTATACGATGATTATAATCATCGATTTCGGAGGATCGTAGCTACACTTCCTTTTGCGTTTGCGAGCTTGGTAGCCTTCCGTTCCGCACTAATCTTCTGAAAAAACTTACAGTTTTCTCGCCGATCAAATCGCAATTCGAGACGTCATAGCTGGCTGTCTTCATAGATACCTTTGTCTTCATAGAATCCATGTTCTAGTAATACCAACTAGAACTGCATCGAGCTTAACATTTCCAAGCAGCCTAAAATGACTCCGAAACCGCAAAAATCCGAAAATGCAACTTATTTCCGGTTTTGGAATCATTGGCTTGAATGGATACGTAACGAACAATATATTTTCAGAAACTCAGTTTTACGGAGAAACTCGGCTTTCATTACCGCGCTGTAATGAAATTTCGTTTCGTAATCGTAACCGACGAAACCAACTTTTCTTTGTTCATAAGTACGTACTATATAAGTATGGTATATATCACCACCACGGAGACTTTGCTCTATACGTTTCCGAACACATGTAGACGCTGTCAAAATAGTTGAGGGTGAACAAATAACGAAATTTATCATATTAGACACGAATCGAATTATTCCGTAACATAATATCATTTGTTGTCAATTGAGAGTCCTATCAGTCCTATCCTGTCCTATTATTCTATCATCGTCGAACGAACGTGAAAATCATCGGTGAGAATCGAACTATGTTGAAATCTATTTTTCGGTTCGATACCCTTGGTTTCCACGAGGCAGAGGGTTTTATCAAATCGCTCGCTATACCCTATAATTCTTCACGCGCTCTCGCAAAAAAACACTGTCTCACGATTGAAATCACTTACATGCTAACGAAATTCCTTGATGTGAAACGAGGGTACGAATGAAAATGGCTCGCTTTTGTTTAGCACGGCAACTGCCACGTCAGACATAGTGTCTATAAGGATAATTTTAAAGGCCTCCAGAAAAATGACTGTCATTCCCGCAAAAACTGGACTAAGAGGCGTCCGCTTGGGCTTGTTGGAAGGTGAAGAAAGTAGCTATCCATTCCTCTCTGCGGCAACACTTTTCGCCTCTTGAATATTAGTACCATAGTGACAAATTTGACATATATCTCATTGCTATGGCAGCACTATTTCCAGAGCAAAAAGCATTACCGCAGTTACAGCAATCTACAATGGATAGCATGTCCATTTGCCTTTCCAATGAGCCCAGAAGCGTTCTTACTAAAGGATTTTTTTGTTTTTAACACGTTAACTACCAGCACATTTTTTTGAAAAATCGAAAAAATGGCTTTTCGAAAAATCGATGCCATTTCCACAAAAATTGACTCACATCAGTCTTTTTGGGCTTATTGGAAAGGTCTTGGAACCTGCTATCCATTTTCATCAAGATCTTTAGTCTGATTACCACCTTGAAAACGAAAAAAACTTCAGCAAAATGGCTGCCGTTCCCGCAAAGAAAGACCTACGAGGGTCAATTTGGGCTCGTTGGAAAGGCAAATGACCAAGCTATGCATTGTTGTTACTGCGGTAATACTTCTTGCCTTATAAATAGTGTTGCCATACCAATAAAAAATTGGTAGAATTTATCACGATGGCAATACTATTTACGAAGAGAAAAGTGTTGTCGCAGTGACAGAAATGGATAGCTGTTCCTTCAACAAGCCCAAGCTGACGCCTCTCGGTCTCTTTCTGTGGAAATGACAGCATTTCTGGAGGTCTCTAAATATGTTTGACATGGTAGTCAACGTGTTAAGTAGGCGACCAGTGATCTGAAGTACTTCGAAGTTGAAGTCAATTCCTGCCAAAAACACACTTTATATGCGAAGTGAATTCGACTTCGAAGTCAATTCTAACTTCGTCGTATGAATTGATTCGTTGAAGTGAAGTTTTCGTGAAGTGAAGTGAAGTCGACTTCAAAAAATAATTACGTCACGCTGACGTCGAATTACTACATACCACTAAATCCATAGTACACGAGCGTGACGACATAATGTGTGACGTCATCTGTGACGTCATATATGGGCCAGCACTTCCCCCCCCCTAACCCCCTACCATAAATTGGTTCGAGTAAAACTTGCCTCATTTCCCCCCTCCGACGCTTATTTGCTGAGATAGTGGGGAGAAGTCCAAAAATTTGTATGGGGACCCTTAAACCCTTATCCAAAATACATATAAGGGGCCAAAATAGACTGAAGTATGGAGGGGAGGGGTATATCAAAAAGTAAAAGGAACAGAACTTTTCCCACTTTGAATGTGCCGTACATAGAATTAAAAATTGAAGTTTTTTTACATGAATAAATAACTTCAGTCGACGAAGTCAGTTGTCACTTCACAGCTGAATCACTTCAATCGACGAAGTCAGTTTTGACGACACCAAACCAGGAAAGAAAATTTGAAAATTTTGATGCAAACGGATAGCTTTCCAACAAGCCCAACAGACTGTGAAAATGTCCTCGATTGTCCTCGAGTATTTTTTTTTTCGATTTTTCACGGAAATGTGTCGGCAGTTGACGTCTGAATTTTTTATTTATACTGCCCACGGCCGCAGCAATTATCTTTTCTACATAACTTTTTCATTTGAATTCCGGTGCAAGATATCGTTGTAACGTTCTCAATAAGCACTACATTTGGTGCTCAAGAATCACTGACTTCCGAGAACGTTTTTCACTGATGATTTGATTTACACAAATTTGTACCCACCGGAAGCTTTCCGTGGATTTTTCCATGGAGGTCTTTCTACTACACAACCTACTAGGTCTAGCAAATAATTTTAAGCCTTTTTTGAGCAAATTTGCAACTTTATTGGGGAAAATGGTTACAGATCTATTCTTCCAAATAATGGCCATCACTAGTTACAACCTTCGCCCACAAATTTGGCAATTTTCGAATTCCGGTTTTGAAAAAATCTGTCTTTTTTGGGGCTATCCACGAATCGATCCATTCTTTGGTACTCTCGTAAGAATGGAAGTAGTGCCCAGCCAGGTCAAGCTGCATATGCTGGAACAAGTAGTAATCGGAAGGATCAATGTCTGGAATATACGGCGGGTGATGTAGCAATCCCCAGCGTTTCGAGGTATGTTTCGACGACCTGTGCAACATGCGGCCGAGCGTTGTCATGTTGCAAAATAACTTTATCGTGTCTCTGCTGGTATTCCGGCCGTTTATCCTTCAATGCTCGGCTCAAATGCATCAATTGTCATCGGTACACCTCGCCTGTTATTGTTTTGTTGGGTTGAAGCAGCTCATAGTACACGAAACCCTTCTGGTCCCACCAAATATAGAGCATGAGCTTCAAACAATGAATATTCCGGTTTGATGTCGTTTGTGAAGCATGACCGGGCATACCCCAATTTTTTTTAATAGATCCATTTTTCGTCGCCCCTGACAATACGATGCAAAAAGCCCTTCCATTCTGTCATTCGGACAGCGATTCGCACGAGAAAAAACGCCGTTCGACGTCTCTTGGCTCCAATTCGTGTGGCACCCAAAACCCCAACTTTTGGATCATTCCCAATTGTTTCAAGCGATGGGAAATGGTTGTTTGACACACTCCCAACGATTCGCCGAGCTCTTCTTGGGCTTGGCATGGATCCTGGTCAAGCAATGCCTTCAATTCTTCGTCCTCAAACTTTTTCGGCTTGCCTGGACGCTCTTCGTCCTCCGTGTCGAAATCGCCCCTTTGAATCGTCTAAACCAGTACTTGCACGTTGAAATCGATGCTTGCCGTAGGGGTGGTACAGAATTTCATGACTCTCAGCTGTATTTTTCTTCAAATGAAAGCAAAGAAGTAATCCTTCACGCAAATTGCGTTTTGTCGGCACAAAAGATGACATTGTCGGACTTCGAAGCACAGAAAAACTTTGTTGTTTAAACTTTAGGAAAATTACACATGCCAAAAAATAAAGCCTATTGATGACGCTTTGGCATGAATATAGTTTCAATTTGCCCCGATGCGGAAAAATACTATTTACGCCATTTCGTATAAAACGTTTAAAATTAATTGCCAGACCGTTCTTCTTCGGCAACGATTTAACTGAACAAATAAATTTTAAATGCGTCAATAATAATTATTCGTACACAAATTAGTGGGACTCGCAGCATTCTAGTAAGTGAACGATTTGAATCTTTAGCCAGTAATATTTCTGGGTGTATGTCAATTGTCTCATCCTTTTGATATTCGTGAGAGCGAATTAATATATTGTACTAGCTGAGATGCTTTCGCTCGATATTATATATACAATTCGCATGAATGCTGGGAATTCACATGTACACACGGAAGGTTTTGGATGTTTTTGAAAAGAAATACAAACAGATTTTTTTTTTAAATATATTTTATATATATTGAAGTCGTTTAGGTCAATTTTCTTGTAAATTGGATACTCCGTTAGTCATAAAATTTTATCTTTCAAATGTATGTCAGCATAGTTATGGGACTCAAATTCCAACAATTTGATACACTCTCGGAAAAATCGGAATCGATCAACTAAATATGTGTCAAAATAATACATAAAAGCATATCAACGACACACGACGTTTGTGTTCTTTGTGTCTGCTCCATTTTTTGTAACTCAATCCCGATATTCCCGAGAGTTTATAATGCTAGTTGCATTCAAAACTCAAACAGCAAGAAAAGCATTCTGTAGAACGGTTTGGCAGAGCTCTTACGATGACGATTGAACATAAATTGATTTTCAGTATCGAAGTAAACTGCAGTATTAATCATGGGTACTATCTATATCTGGGGTATTCCACAATGGAAAAAGTAAACAGAACTACATTTGCATACGCTTTGAAAGTCATGCCCGTTTTCAAAAACGGTCAGTGGAAACTACAGACCTATCTGCCTCTTGAATTCATTCTCCAAGGTCTTTGAGAAACTGGTGCATGACCAAACATTTACTTCTCCGGACGATATCTTCGACGTTTCGATTCGGTAGACTTCAAGATCCTACTGAAAATACTACATATATATGGGATCCGAGAGGCAACCTGCTCACACAGACAGAAGCCTGCGTGTGATTTTCAACGGCACATTTTCTGCACCATTCATACCCCTATTGGGCGTCCTCAGGGATCCGCACTAGGCACTCTTCTCTTCGTCGTCTTCATTAACGACCTTGGTGAAAATCTAAAGAGAAAATGGAAATATGGGTTAAAAAAGTTGTACCCGGCATCAAGAATTAATATGGACACGAAGACCGATACAATGTTAGGTTACCCCAAAGTCTTATTTCATGTT
Organism: Porricondyla nigripennis; assembly: GCA_026546635.1. Taxonomy (NCBI): domain Eukaryota; kingdom Metazoa; phylum Arthropoda; class Insecta; order Diptera; family Cecidomyiidae; genus Porricondyla; species Porricondyla nigripennis. Next base: position 527 of record JANTFB010096652.1, on the reverse strand, counting down.
TCACTTTTGAAGAAGATTGAGCAGCCATCTTTTGGCTAATGAGACGACATTTGTACGGCTGTGATTGGAAATTTCATTTAAGGCAATCATCGTTCTCACTCTAACGTATGTGCCATGTAGTATTCAAATATTCATCCTTTGCAATTTTGTATACACAGATTGTATTGACATTTGGTTGTATCTTGTATGTCTGTAGTTTCGAAACACACGCTCAGGCCTAAGACTGCGTACTGGCCTAAGACTGCGGAGACTTGTGTGGCATTAGAGATTTGAATCGGCCGTTGCCGAGTAGCGAGGTTCGAGAATTGATGAAAATTAAATGTCAGGAATTCAGAGACGTTTCCCGTATATTCATATTATATTATTCGCACTACTTCGTCGTTGTTTCAAACCAATGCGAAAGATTCGAACACCAATTCAGAATAGAATAACGCAGGCGAATAAATCGTATATAAACGAACCAATAGAAGTAGGAACGACTGTTGGGTTTCGCAGAAAATCGATATTTCAATTTTTGGGGTGGCTCG
>JANTFB010096541.1:0-13357 GCA_026546635.1 Porricondyla nigripennis | reverse complement strand
CTCCCACTTTTCAAATGTGGGCGATAATTCATTTTTAAGAAAAGGCGTTCTTTCATTTTTTTAATCAACCCCACTTTTCAAAAGTGGGGAATAATTCAAAAAATAAAAGGGCGATATTTCAATTTGAAAAAAGGGGTTAGTTGAAGAAAAAAAAACGACATTATCGCCTCGAAAAAGGCGATAATGCAGTGGGGGCTAATTCATAGAGATGATTGGATGACGTAGTGGGTGTGGGACGTGGGTGTAGCCGCGTCTAATCAAACGGTGCGGTGTGGAGAAAAAGAGAGACACAATCACTAACGCAACATACCATACTCGATTGTTTTCAAACTCACAAAGTTTACTTAGAAAAGGCAAATGTTGTTTGTCTTCTTGGAGTTCGTGGCTCATTGAATGCATTACTCGATCCCGCATACAATTTGGGCGTTCTGCTGAGTTTCGTGCTCCCCAAGTACTGCGATTATGTGACTCAAGCAAAATGCCGTTTAATGCTGCCCATCGTCTACCGAATTCTTTTCTCGCGGATTCCAAAATCACCTCAGCACTTGGTGAAGGTTCAGAAAAATATGGTCAGTGATTCAAGAGGCCGGAGCCACCAACGAGCCCATTGCAAATGGCGAACCTATGTGTTTAGGCCGCTGTAAACGATGACATAAATACGATCGAAAACGCTCACCATATGCGTGTTTTCGATTTGTACTGCGTGTGACCACATATGACGCACACACGCATGCCGTGCTCCCATACAATCGGTCTGTAAGCCGCCTACCTAAGCCCTTAGATCAGCGTTCGTAAGATTGTCTGGGTACCACCGCGTACCACAAGAAAATAAAACTATTCTAGTGAGCTAATTCCACACGATATATGATAGAGATAGATGATAGAACATGACGAAATAAGTGGATACCCAAAATATTTTTAATATGAATTTTATGTTTTAAGATTTAAATTATTCAATTCTAAAATAACACATATTTGGCCAAAATTTTGATTTGAGGCTCGATATTCGAAACAGCGATTCCCATCGCACATTCTGGCAGGAGATGATGCTTCGGATAGGAAGGAAAAGTGGGAAATGATAATAGGGAAATTATATAGGTGTCCGTGCCCGAGCGAAAATTTGCCGGAATATTTCTATGCTCCGCTGTCAAAATTCCGGTGTCATATCGCTCTTATGTACGAATGCGAACACACACTCGATTACACATAAAGATGGCGAACAAGATGTACACAGCGGGTCCGCTGCCGCCGAATGAGCACTGAAATTTCGGCACAGTACCAATTGTGGTACAAGGTGCCTCAGGTTGTGCTCATTGTGATAGGTTCCGTTGAATGCTCGGAAAGGATCGTGACAAGGAATGATTGAAAATGTTCCAAGTTCCGGGCAGCCAATGAAGCACATAAATTCTACAAGGGAACGGAGTCTCCTCTCGAAGGGGCCGGAAAAGCCCTACTAAAATTCTGCGAAAAGTTCCGCTGTTTATGGTATAGGAGAATCGCACTACAGTGTTTTCGGAGCTACGAATTGTGCTTTTCTCGTGCGCGAAGAATCTTTCCGCAGAATTTTAGTTGGGAGGTGAAAGATGATTCCAGAGTCCCGGTGATTGCGGTGTGTGAGTGCGTCCGATTGTTTTTCAGATGATTTTATAGCAGTCGGCTTGGCGGAATCAACCGTCAGCGGACGGTTGCGCTTTTAGGTCTGATTGATAACCGTTTGCCAACCGAGTCTCCGAAACGATATGAAAGAAGAAAAAATATTGGAGCCAGATTCCAAGTAAATTGTGTAAATGACAGTCGTGGAAGCGAATCTATTCGCAGCACTTTTTTCTGGACGTTTTATCGATTGTATTTATCAAACAAACAAATACGCAGTTGGTGTCGAGTGTCGGCGATTGATTACCCAAGCGCACTGTCAGTATACGCTAGTATGATTTAGTGTGCGCCTGGGTTTGATTTGGACAAGGGGCGCGCTAACTCATCGTGTATAAATCATAGACTGTAGCACCGACAGCGATGAGGACATTTTGACAAATATGCTCGACTCTACAATACTGGAACCAGTATAGATATATACTGGATGTTTGCTTGGGTAGCACTGGCAATCGACACACAATATTACGAATTGTTGAGTATGTGTGACATTAGATGCCTGGTAGGTATATCAGACAGCAGCATTCTATATATTTATCTTGGCGTCGGTAGTTGACACCTACCTGAACCCTTGTTTTTTATCCAATAAAAAGTGGTGTGAAAACCATTCGCACGTTGTTGATGTACGAATGCATATTTCGCATCCGATTTCTACAGTGTTCATTCATACGTTGACTGGTGCACGCGCGTCAGAGTACTGGTCCTACGGTTCTTAACGAGAAACGAACACGGCAAACCGATTGACGGACGAAAAGGAAATTTCGCAAATATCCAATTCGAGACAAAACGTTGATTGCGATCGTAGCGAATTAATCAATTTTCATGGCGAATAAACCAGATTCCGCGAATGCCAGAAAGGCCATCAGACGACAGATTTTGTCATGCATTTGTGGTGAGATTGTGTAGAATGCAAATTCGATGTGAATAAATTTTGGGTAGCAGACGGAGGCATTAATCTGGACACACAATTTCAGGTAACATAATGACTGTTGCGCTCGCAACGACAAATACTTGGTCGATCGCAAATTTTTTGTCGCTGCAAAAATCAGACTCAGGATTTCAGGGCGGACCATTGTCGGAGAGGGAAGCTGCACTGGTTCTTTCAATTTTCTATGTTGGCGCAATCATCGGCAATTTTTTGACGCCATCAATTGTGCTAAGGTTCGGGTGCAAAAGGATGATGCTGGTCCATGCTATTCCGCAGATCGTGAGCGAATCGGAATTTGACAAAAAACGAGCGACAAATACCAAATCAAACGCAATTAAATTTTTTGCAGGTCATTTGCCTGCTCATCATTTTCGGTCAGCATCCGAGCTATTTATATGCCACCAGTGTGATAGGTGGCTTCGTTCGTTCCGGCCAAATCATTTCCATGCAGATGTTCGCGGCGGAAATATCGAACGATGAGTGAGCGTGCCCCTGGTCCAAATCATACCCAGGCGCACACTAAATCATTTGGACTTTTCGTTTTCTAGAATCCGAGGCACATTGAATGCTTTCTACGATGCGGCCTATAATCTGGGCTCCATTATGACCTTCATGCTTGCCAATTTTTTCGATTGTGTGACTCAAGCAAAAATCTCCTTGGTGCTGCCAATCATTTTCCTGTTAGCGTTCGTGGGTATACCGGAGACGCCACAACATCTAATCAACCGGAAGCGATACATCGTGCGTACCGCAGAAACGCTCACAGTGCTCTCGATCATTCTAGTAAAATTTCTTTTCGATTTCCGCAGGCAGCAAACAGAGCGAATAAATTTTTCAAAGGAACAGAACTAGGGATATTGGACATAAACGAGGCAAAATATATTCCAGACAACTCAAAATTGACATTGAGTGATTTCAGTGAGTGCATTGGAATGAATAATTAAATTTTTTTCTCTCACGGAATAAAATCTTTTTCTCTTCCAGCCAATCGCCGCGCACGACGAGCGATTTTCATTGCATTCTCGTTCATGTGTTTGTATCCCTTACAAGGCACCTCCATACTGAATAATTATGTGACTGAAATCGTGGCCAGCACCAATTCAAGCATATCTTCACTGTATGCGTCGACGATAATAACCGCAATCATGATCGTGGCCAATATGATTTACTTGAATGTGGTCGATCGATTCGGACGGCGTACGCTTTACATGTGGTCGACACTAGCAACAACCGTCGGACTGGCGCTGTTCGCCATTTACCTCTACTGGCTGACGCATGATAGCGCGTTCAATTGGCTCCCAGTCGTGTGCCTTTCATATGTCTCGTTTGTTAATTCGCTGGGGATGTTTCCCATACCGTGGCTCATCATCGTGGAAACTATGCCGAAAAAGGTATGGAATTCTTCATCAATCATCACGGTTTCGCCAAACGCTTATTTCACAGTAAGTATTCATTGCAGATCAAACCATACGGCTACTCATGCTGCGTATTGCTGATGGAGATAAATGGCTTCGTTTTCACCGGAATCTATCCAATGCTGAAAGCGCACATCGGTCTCTTCGGGTGGGTGACAATTTTTGCCGTGACGAGCTTCCTCAGTGCCATTTACGGGTTCTTCTTCATCCCAGAGACGAGGGGGAAATCACATGAAGAAATCATGCAACTATTGGACGAACAAAGTTCCCGGAATGATTGACTCGTTCAACTTCAGACTGTGGCCGAAGACGATCTATGACTGAACTTATTCTAAGAGGAAAATTATTCTCAGTATAAATAAATGACTGTAGCACCGTCAGCAATGATGACAGTTTGACAAATATGCTCGAGTGTACTGGAACCAGTATGAATAATACTGGATGCTCGCTTGGAAACGCCGTTCTGAGGCTCAGACTGAACCAATCCATCCCACAGAACACACTTGAAATGTCGCCTTGTTCACGCAATGGTCAAATAAGTAAAAACGAAGGCTCAAGCGCTATTGCACATGGTCGATGGAAAGATTAATTAAGTCTGTTATTCGATGCATTCTGGTACCTGAAGCGATGTAATCACATTTAAATTACCTAATCTTCTGAACCTTAATCTGCGGCAGCATTGACATTTCCTATCAACACCACGCCCCTTCCTCTTCCTCTCTATGCAGTAAACTGATACACATCTACAGAAGAAAACACTACGTAGACGTGTAGAGTAGACGATGCTAATTTCTAATCAAATAATGAGGCTGCAAATTCAGTTCTAATTCAGCCGTCCGCTGAGCAGGAGACTCTCTCTCTCTCCTCGTTCGGAAATTCATCGCGCATGAGCCGAATCAATTTCAAAAATATTCGGAGAGTTCCGAGAAAAAATAATTGCGTTTCTCTCACACCGACAACGATTACCCATGACTGTAGCGTCGAAGCGAAATGACACTTCGTATTTTTCAGCTCAAACAACTATCGATTGCCAGTGAATGCCGGCCGCGCAAAGCAGTAAATGTGCAAGTGAATAGCAAAATAGTGAAATAAAACTGTGAACGCCCGTAAGCGAACGGATTATTAATTGTGGTTCGGTGAGTTTTGTGTCGTGTGCAGTAAGCACAGCAGCGTGGGATCGCTCGTATCCAACATGTGCATTGACGACCGAACGACAATGATATTGGCACAGATACTGAATTCGATATACCGTATGCGGCACGAACAAATTTATTGAACCTGTTTTGTGTGTCGGTGCACTTGATATTGGTTTTTAGTAACTGCATGCTACATTCTGACGTGCCAGAGTTGTGAAATTTGCGAGAGAAACGTCGCGACAAAGATACCGTTTATCGTTTTTCGACATTTTCGCCGCACAGAGAACAGTTTTTTACCATATTGACTTGACTACGGATCGAAACGACAGTGTGCTCGTAAGAAGTTTTCCGAGGGATTCGCTTCAAACAATTGAGTGTCGTGCGAACTGTTGCATCTCACTTCTTCATCGTCACACCGCACCATTCGGGGTAGTCTTGGCTATACGCTCACCACAAATGAACAAACACACAATTCGTAGAGCACGATGCGTACAACGCAAGTACGCTCATGCACTCAAACATAGAAGATGAGACGTATTAGCGAAGGCTGAGTAGCAGTACTGCTACTTTACTCAAAGATGCAGGACTAACGAAGTGTTTGTTTAAAATCTACCGGTTCGAAGCGATTGTTCATAGAAATTGTTTGGATTCATTCGTGCTGGGTAGATTGGATGTCGTGGTGAGTGCTTGTGTAGCCGCGTCTGTTCGAACGGTGCGATGTGGAGAAGAAGAGGGACGCAATCACTCACGCAACGTACTCGATTGTTTTCGAAATCCCAAAGATTACTTAGCGAGGGCGAATTCTGCCCTAGAAATTCAGACGAACGACTTTCAACTGTTTCATTTCTTCGGATAGTTGAGCGAATATGGATGGAAAAGGGCCAATCAGACGTCAATTCACTGCATCCATTTGTGGTAAGAATTTCTCTCCTTCGCGACAAATGAGCGCATTACGACTCATCGAAGGGATATGTACAGAATTTATATATTTCAGGGCATTTATTGACTACATCGCTTGGATCATCGGCTGGCTGGATTTCAGCAAATTTTCTGGAGCTCCAGAAATCCGACACCATATTTCCAAGTGGCCCGCTGTCGCTGAAGGATGCCACGATGGTTATGTCGATGGTATTCGTTGGCGGAATCATTGGCAATTTGGTGTTTCCCCACATTGTGCGAACATTTGGATGCCAAAGGCTCATGCTCGCGAACGGAATACCATCGATTGTGAGCCGATTTTGTTTTCAACTTTTTGACATTCGGTCTGTTCAACCCATTCCTCCTCGTTGTTTACAGATGATTTGGTTGCTGATAATTAACGCCCAAAATCCATACTATTTGTACGCGACAAGCACTATGACTGGCGCCTTCGGCTCTGGTCACGTCATCTGCATGTCAATATTCGTTACGGAAATATCGCATGACAAGTGAGCCTCCACAATCTACCATCTGTTTCTGTTTGCCGCCATAATCAACCGTTTGTCTTCTTAGAGTTCGTGGCTCATTGAATGCATTACTCGACCCCGCATACAATTTGGGCGTTCTGCTGGGTTTCGTACTCCCCAAGTACTGCGATTATGTGACTCAAGCAAAATGCCATTTAATGCTGCCCATCGTCTACGTAATTCTTTTCTCGCGGATTCCAGAATCACCTCAGCACTTGGTGAAAGTTCAGAAAACGATGGTCAGTAATTCACGAGCCCGGAGCCACCAACGAGCCCATTGCAAATGGCGAACCTATGTGTTTAGGCCGCTGTAAACGATGACATAAATACGATCGAAAACGCTCACCATATGCGTGTTTTCGATTTGTACTGCGTGCGACCACATATGACGCACAGACAATGGGTCTGCAAGCCGCTTACCCATGTGATAGGTTCCGTTGGAGGCTCCGGTCCGAGCGCTACATCTATCTAGAGAAATTATTGAAAATGTTCTCGATTCCAGGCAGCCAATGAAGCACATAAATTCTACAAGGGAACGGAGCTGGAGAGTCTTCTCTCTAACGAACCGGATGATGTGAAAGATGATTCCAGACCAGTTCTCAGTGATTTCAGTGAGTGCGTCCGATTGTTCTTCGGATGATTTTATAGCAGACGACTTGGCCCGATTAACCTTCAGCGGACGGTTGCGTTATTGGGTCTGGTTCGTTTGCGAGCCAAGTTTCCGTGTGGATTCGTGATTATTCCAAGCTTTTCGCTTTACTTTCCAGCCCACCATCGTGCCCGACGAGCGATGTTTATTGCATTTTCGTTGATGGTTTTGGATGTTCTACGGGGCGCCGCCATCCTCGTGTCCTACGTTACCGAAATTTTCTCCAGCGTCAATCCGAATATATCGCCCTACAACGCGTCAATTATCATAATGGTTATCATCACCACGGCAAATTTCACGTTCATGAACTTGGTGGATCGAGCCGGTCGTCGTACATTTTTCATATGCGCCTCATTCGGTAACACGTTCGGACTCATCGTCTTCGCACTTTATCTGCACTATTTGACTGATAATCAAGCATTCGATTGGGTCCCAATCGTGTGTCTGTCGTGCACTCTGTTCGTTGCCGGTCTGGGAATGAAAACGGTGCCGTTCATTGTTGCCATTGAGATTTTCCCGACGAAGGTAATTCATTCATTTTCAAATTTGAATAGATACGTTATTCTTTTATATTTCGTTTGTTTTTCGATTTATCGCCAGATCAAACAGTACGGATATTCGAATTGTATATTGCTGGTGCTGATCAGTGAATTCGTTTTGACCGCACTGTACCCGCTGCTGAAAGTCTACATCGGACTCATTGGCTGGGTCACATTTTTCGCCGCGATGAGCTTGTGCAACGCACTATTCGGAATATACTTTTTGCCGGAGACGAAGGGGAAAAGTCACGAACAAATCATGCAAATTTTGGATCGTTGACAATCAACCAATTTTCTCGATCACGTAGAACAATAAATAAATGTTAGGCCAACAGAGCGAGCCGGTTGTCGCGAATTCCTTCCGAACCAAATCATTTATTGCGGCGGCACTAGTCGGATGTTTCATCATGACCTATCAACTCGGGTGGAATTCTACGTAAACATATTTACGTCAGCTACGTCGGCCATATCAATCGATGTAGCTGACGTAAATATTTCTACAAAGAATTTCACACGAGAAACGCTGGACAGCTGTGTTGGCGAATTCGACCAACTATCGAAAATCGCATATATCTATGCACCATGTTTGCAATTGGATCAGGATTAAGTGGATGACAACTTCAAACAGGTTTGCCATCATGCGAACGTTTTTGAACGGCAGAGAAACGAGTCAGCTGTGTTTGACATGGAAATACAGAGGACAGTTACGTACTCCAAAGATGCGGTAAGCATATTCGGCACCAGCTGCTTTCACTCCTCGGCGAGTTGCATACGTGTCTGAAGAATAGTGAACCAATTGTGTAATTATTGGATGATGCCCGGGGGCAATCATCTTGTGAAGTGGTTTTCTTTGATTCTGACGATCCCAAATGTTTCTCTTGATTCTATCAAAACTCACATGATTCTTCGAAAACTCACATGATTCTTGAGATTCTTATTGATTCTTCTGATTTTTCATGATTCTTACGATTCAACTCTAGCCGTGTTTGCTTTCCAGTGTTTGGCTGACAAGAATTTGGAAAATCATAAAGAATCGGAAGAATCACAAGAATTATACAGAATCACATGAATCAAACAGAATCGAAGGAATCATGTGAACTTTTTAAAGAATCACTTGAATCATTTGAAATCGCCAGAATCATAGAAAATCACTTCATAAGATTATTGCCCCCGATGATGCCTTGTATATTCAACTAACCAAGATGACCCGAGAGAATGATTTTCAGCTTGCAGGAATATTCGTTTCCATTTATAAATTGGTATTGATTCGGCAATCCTTGCAGCTAAAAGCAGATATCAGAGAATAAATAAACCTCACGGCGTGCTCTTGAACGTCTATTCCATACTCTCTGTGTGAGAGAGCACAGTCATCCAATTTTCATTATCAGAATGCGTTTGGTGGCATCTTTCCATCTATTTATATTGGTTTATGACGACACATGATGATGTGTTGCCAGTCAACATATTCTGTATGTCTGTCCGCCTGTTTTTGTTTACCGCCGTCCACGGTGTTTGATATTTGCCAGGCGGCTCCCGTGTCTAGTAGATTTCCTCACAATCCGCATGATCTATGGACGCTGTGAGTGCTATAATTCATATTCAAATACCATTTTAATCAAATGATGTCGCATGCCGCCCAGCTTAATGCCAATCAGCAAAGAAAAGATTGAAAAGCGATCGTCATAGATAGCGCAGCTGAACAATACGGTCGCAACTCATTCAGGACAGGAGAAACGTTAGAAATGCAATCAGTCTATTTGTACGATTGAGAGTGACAAGAACTCGGAAACGGAAGAGAATTTTTTTCTATAAATTGATGAAATTCATCCAGTCAAGCCGACATACACGACGGATCCCTTAGAGCTTAGACGCCGCAGACACGCACACAGTAGGGTTCATCCGATGGGTCTTAAAAGTCCGATCAAGCGCCAAATTCTATCGTCAATTTGCGGTGAGATTAGTTTGTCGGTACACCGATACCGATTCCTATTTATCGTTTCGCATTTCGTCAGGAAATTTATTGACTGCATCATATGGATCGTCTAACGGTTGGGCGTCTGCGAATTTTTTGGAACTTCAGCGACCCGACACCATTCTTCCGAGCGGTCCGTTGTCCCTGAAGGAAGCCACTCTGGTTATGTCCATCTATTTTATTGGTGGGTTCATCGGTAACATGTTGATCCCGTACATTGTGCGAAGATATGGCAGCAAACGAGTAATGCTGGCCATCGGATTGCCGCAGATTGTGAGTTCGTTCGCCCTGCCGCCCAAAGTCGACCAATAATTTTTGATTATCTTCGCGTCCGCAGATCAGTTGGCTGTTGGTTATTTTCGCTCAAAATCCGTATTATTTGTACACGTCGAGGATCTTAGCTGGTGTAGTTGGTGCCGGACAATTGATTTGCATAACGATTTTCGTGACAGAAATATCACACGATAAGTGAGCAGATCGAGCGACAACCGCACGCCGACGGCCCTTAATAATTGTTTTGTTTGCAGGATTCGTGGCTCATTGAACTCGCTGTTCGATCCCGCATTCAATCTGGGCATGCTGCTGGGCTTTGTGTTGGCCAACTATTTCGATTTTGTGACTCAAGCGAAACTCCATTTGATTTTGCCAATCGTTTATGAAGTTCTCTTCGCCAGAATTCCGCAACCGCCGCAGCACTTCCTCAACATCCAGAAACACGAAGTCAGTCGCATCAGCGACAACCGCCCTGAATCGAAACGAAACATGTCAAATTTCCAATTTTCTATTCGCAGGCGGCTGTAAAATCGTACAAGTTTTTCAAAGGAACGGAAATTGAGAAATCCCCGCTGGACGGGGCGGCGAAGGCACCTCTCGAATCGGAGTTAACATTGAACGATTTCGGCAAGTGAATAGGCACCCATTTGGTGTTAGTCAATATGCTGACGTGAACGCTTCCCCATTCCGAATGTTCCCACTTTCAGTCAATCCTCGTGCACGGAAGGCCATTTTGATCACGCTTCCGCTGGTCTTACTAAATGCACTGCAAGGCTTCACCGTTCTCGTCGCATACGTTACGGAAATTTTCGCCACCACAAATTCGAATCTGACAGCAATCGAATCGTCCGTCATCATCACGTCGCTACTAATTCTGGGCAATTTGATCGTTTACAAGCTGATCGACCGTGTTGGACGCCGCATCTTGTACGTTTGTTCCTCGTTGGCCACTGCTCTGGCGCTCACATTGTTCGCAACCTACCTGTACCTCGATGCGGGCAACATGGCCTACAGATGGATGCCAATTGTGAGCGTATCGTTCATAATATTTGTCTCCAGTTTGGGCATGGGTCCGGTACCGTTCATCGTGATGATCGAACTTTATCCACAAAAAGTACAAACAATATTGTGAAATCACCCGCTTGGCACCTGATTGACTAACGAATCTCACCGCAGATACAACATCACGGCATCACCGTCTACATTTCCATGCTCTGGGCCATCGGATTTGTCCTGTGCGAAGCCTATCCACCGATTAAAGCATACATCGGACTATTCGGCTGGATGGCATTTTTCGCGGCCGTCAGTTTTTGCAACGCATTGTTCGGCATATTCGTGTTACCGGAAACGAAAGGTAAATCGCACGAGGCGATCATGCAACTGTTGGACTGAAAAATTAAAAGTTAATTTTATTGGAAAGTTAAATCGAAATTCTGTTTTGAATCGAATTCGTCGAGCACACGCACACATACACCCAACGCCATCTATGGGGAATGGGGTGGAAGCGGCCGAGCTGTCGCACCTATCGAGAATCTGCGTCGATTGGACGCGCGAGGTTTTCTCCTCTCGCACGCTTCAATAAATGCATCGCAGTAATGTAAATAAACGAATGACTGTTTGACATCTATTTCAAGTGCGCGCACAAACTCATCATAACAATACGCGTTCAGCATTGCCCGAATGCATGCCAATTAATCAAAAACGTGATATCAGACCCTTTCCGCTGAAATTACGACAAAAGGTGCGAATTTGGTCGTCGATCAAATGTGATTCTGTGGTTCTGTGTAAATCGTGCAGGTCGCATGCGATAGTGCAGGGATCGGACTCGAGCCGATGTATTTGCGCCGCAAATTCCGGTACGTTTCGTGAGTCGTACAAAGCCGGCTGGAGTTTTGTTCGGTCGGAATAAGGAACAGAATACCAGGTACGCGTCCACAAAGAGGTGCGGCCCCCTCGAATCGTTTTGTGTCGCCGAAACTAACCGAGCGTTTCATTTCAATTCGCAAAACCGCGGGAAATTCGTAAATTCGTCCGCGCAACGAGTGACACCGTCTGACGTGAGTCCAGTGAATGGGTCAATAGTGCAAGATTACACCGGTGGGCCACAACCCAACGTAAGCTCGGTCGATTATTTGCCGAAAAAAAATATCGCGGCCTCCGATTACAAATAAACAATCTCTGGATCGCCGATGATGTTAATTGCATGGGAATCATACAGGACCGATTCGTTTCCCCTCTTCGAAATTCATACGCATTTTTCGAGATCTCGAATGAACTCGAAATCGGTTTCGCACGCCTCATAGCTGACGGCTGGTGGATTTTCCATGTCTCGGTAGTTTCGTTTAGTACCCAAACCACGAACGCGTGAATTTTCTCCAACTGCAATCGCTCCCCGCATGTCGTGCCACAGAAAATGCGGATCCCTCTTCAATTCAACAGTTTCCGGTGCACCAATGATCTCGACCGAAGGATCGTCGCTGACGCCTTCCATGCGAAAACTTCGCATCTCGCCGAACGATCTGCGAGTGAATTGGTGTCGCCTCCACCTTCACCCATGCACTCGGTTATATAACTTGAACCCGCGCTCCAGAAGTAGGTACCACACAAATTTCGATTCAGATAAACACTTGCCGAAAATGAAATGAACGAAGAGCGAATGAAAAAAGAAAAGAAAAAAAAAACTGCTGCCAAAATGACTCAATGGGGCAATGTACTGCAGTACTTCACTTCGTGCGCGTGTCTATGTGTGTTCACTTCCATCGTTTGGCATGTTCGCAAGCAGCCAGAGCAAACGCGTTTGAAATTTGTTCGAATAGAAACGGCCAACAGCAACCAATTTGGTATGTACATGTACAAGTATGCCGTACACACACTGCGGACTGCGCGAGTGAATGGTGCATACAGCCAGAAGGTGTGCTTTTCAAATTTCATTTTAGATGAATTTTTTTTTCGCGCCAGCGCAACTTCACCGTGCTCACTGTTCGCTGCTCGCTGCTTTTCTATTATTATTTTTCATGATTATTTCGAGGCACACACACGAACCGAATCGTGTGTAGATTTTCGTAGATAGAATATTGTGGGATTCATTTTGGTGTGTTTGACCATCACCGAAAATAATAATAGTCGAAAGAAAAAACTGGCAAAAGAAGAAGGAAAAAAGAACGCGAAACCACCATCAGGTAGACTCATGCACAGCACAGTGCACACATTCATGCACGCCGCACAAAAGCCAATTGAAATTCGACGAGGGACAGAGAGGGAAGACGAGAGAAGGAAAAAAAACGCAGCAGCAGTTCAAATTTCGTTTTTTTTTTCGTCGCTTCTCTTCGTTGAATGAACCTATGTGGCTA
>JANTFB010096430.1:0-13380 GCA_026546635.1 Porricondyla nigripennis | reverse complement strand
AGAAAAAGAATTGATTTTTTCTATACATTATGTCACGTCGGTCTAAGCGTTACTACCAATCTACTTGGCAGTCTATTATCAGTCGGAATAAGGTGCCACTGTGCGAGTTGGAATTCGTTTGCAGTATTCGACCTAATTGATCCACTTTCAGAACGAGCTCGAAGCGATTTTCTTTCTTATTTAGACGCAATTTTTTCGGCGGCTAATCTTCATAGACAGATGATTCAGCTATCGTGGCCAGCCGCCAGCTCCCGAACCGTCGCCGAATAAAACAGAAACAAAATGAAATTCGACAAAGGGAAGATGCCAGGAGCGCGGCACAGACTTCATTCATATTGACAGACTCATTTGGAGCCAAAGAGCCGAATGGAGGCCAGATCAATCCATGCTGATTTCCCATAGCGCCCCGCTCAGCTTAAGTCATTTCAAATAGAATGGACGCAGAATGAGTGAAATGAATTCCAAATGAGAGCTATTTGCATCCGGAATGTGTGCGAGAGGGCGCGGGAAAAAGATCGAAATGAACGCGGCGAGTTGTGTTCCCTTGAGTCCATGCCTTCCAGTCCGTGGTGGATCCGCATTTAATTAATTAGTCAGTGTGTTTTACAGCGGCGAAGTTGTTCTTTTCCTGTGGATATGAGACCGGCTCGGATTTACATTGAAAATTATGGGCTTTTAAGTGGAGAACATCACTTCAGACAAAAGACGGTAATAAGCGCAGCGAAACGGTTTGAATTTTATGCCGTTTCGAGATGAGGTACCTACACTCTCGACTCACGAGTGACGCATATAAATCTTAAATATTTACGTTCACCAGACGGATGAACGGTTTCATTCGGTTGGCGGCAGAGACGTGCCATCGCAAGTGATTATTTATATTGGACTATTTCGGGCCCGATGTCGTCGGCTACGTTCGGCATTCAGGAATCAACGTCGTTCAACTGGAGGAAAAGAAATGACTTCTTAAGTTTGACAATTGAAATGGCGACCATTTCATTTAATTATGGCTTTTCATGTCGTTATGGCGAACGACTTTTCAATGGCGGCCGCCGATCGGTGACGACGGACGGTGGCTTACGCAAACGCAATTATCAATTTACTTTTTTCGATGTTCGATTTTCTTTTCCGCAACACAATTTCTCGTTCGTGCGACTTTCATCGGCCGTTCGGTAGTTGCTTGTTCATTTGGCCGTCGCGTGTACACTGTGCACACATCCTATTTCGCTTCACTCGAAACCAATTGAAAAGAAATGCTCGAAAAATTTCCCCGAATCAGCAGCACCACTCGAATGGAACGGTGTTTCGATGGAAAGTTTGCAGTTTTTTCTCTTCAATTTTCCCTGTGTTCGAGGAAATTGGGATTGCAAACGGTGCGGCATTCATGATTTAACGAGTATTTTGTTGAATCGATCGATGATGTGCAACCGGGAGAAATCGATGGATGGCCGATGTTCGGAGTCGTTCGATGGCGTCCGTAAATCAAAGTCATCATGATGCGATCCAAACCGTCCGATATGACAATGAAATGTCTCGGCCAGCGACTCATCACAACGACAAAGTTTTTCATGTTTTGACAAAGTCATGCCGAAATATTTCAGAACATTTTCTACATTTTTCCTTTTCGAATTGTTGTCTGTCCAGTTGGACGGCGAAGAAGATTCGGCCGTTCGGTCCACCGTCGTTCATAGAAGGGGGCAGATAGAGATGAGGGGGAGGCGATAAGGCGAAGGAAGGAGAGAATCGTCTGTTTGACTTTAAAACTTCGGACGCTTCGGAGCCTGAAGTGAGTGGTTCTAACACACAACTGTTGTCGCCCATTCCGGCCAAACACCATTAAGCATCACAAATTTACACAAGCCAGCGAACAAGTTTTTAACGAGAAGGCCAGAACGGGAGAGAGGGGAACTGGCAGTAGCAGCAGGCAGCGGCAATAGTAAAATTGTCCGTTCAACCAAATGGTTAAAGCAGAAATCGCAGCGAATCGTGCAAATGTGTATTTGTGTGGCACTGGCGATTCCCAAAGAAAATTCCATAAAAGGTAGCGCACGGCAGCGACGAGCGCGGCAGCAGCAGCTCAGATAAATCAGAAAACTTGATCCCGGTCCAACGCGGCGGGCGTGCATAGGAAACATCGAAACGACATGAAACCACTTGGCAGTGGAAACGAGTCGCGAGACACACTGTCTTCTGTCGAACGACAAATGCTGTGTGTGTTCAGCGAACGCTGTTCAGTGTGAGGCCACTGCAACACACGCTACCTGCGTTACCTGCTGTCGCTCGTTCTGTCCGCTGCACATGATGCTTCTACCGCGTTTTTCGTCCACACTCTACTCGCCTCGTCTCCTCTCTGCTCGTAGATGCACTGTTTTACGTGGCAATTTTCGCGTTTTGTTTTCTATTGTTCCCACGCGCATTATCGCAGAGGTCACTTGCAGGTCCCGTGGGCGATAACTATGCTGCCTCGTTCAGTATCCATTTGCCGACAAATTCAAGAGAATCGAATGCATTCGTAAGCATCGCTGCAGGCGAACGATTCCATTTTCAATGTCATTCGAGCGATACTATCAAAACTCATACGAGAAGCGCTAGAGCAGACCGTCGCACCTTCAACACGTTTTTGGAGATTTGCCAGATAGCAGATGTCCCGATTCAAACGACTCCATTTCAGAGATTTTTTTTTTCAGTTTTGGAAAGTTCATATTTACATTTTACATGGAACGTCGTCTCTTCGTCGGCACTCTGTGAATCGCTGATGTGAATGCCGATCAAAGTGGCTGCGCCTGTGTAGGCATTTCGCATCGTTGGACACATCATCAACGGGCATCGCGACGGACATTTTCCACAGATAGAAAACTCACTAAAAAGGAAGTGAGTCGTTGTTGTTTCGCGAAATGGGACAAAGTTCTTCTTTTTCTCTGTCATCATCGTCGTCTTCTCTCTATTGCATCGATCCCATCTATTTGCTGTAATTGACTTGTCAATCGTACTAATTTACTGTACAGCAAATCGAATAAAACCGCAAACGCCCCTCATGCGTCCGCCGACAAAGTTGTCATTACTCGCATTATTGCTCGTATCGAGTCGAGCTTATTTGCACGACATCGCTGCGCGCCGAATAACTGTTGACTATTTTATTACGTTTATTTATCATTATTATCATCGGGGAATTACAAGCAAAAGAAGATCAGAAGAGAAAAAACTTTTATAAACCGTTGGAGCGAGTGCGCTGGGACTGACGACGACGACGACGACGATGGCGGCGGCAACAGCAGCGTAACACAGTAATCCAATTTCACTTCGCTCTCGATTCAAGCGCACTCGGAAGAACGTAGGAATTCTTCGGCGGCAGCAGATTGCAATTATTCCAGATAAATATAAATGAATCCCAAAGCAATAAATGCTATTTTATGGGAGACCATCGTCTGCCAGCACTACTGACGCCAATCACATTCGGTTCCAGCTTCCAGTGTGTGCGCGCGCGCGCGATTACGCGAAGTTGTTGAATCACTTCAATCTATAAATTGCACGTTCCCATAAATTTGCGGCCGTTCGCATTTGATTTTGCACCATAATATTGTTTATAAAAAAATATAATTGAATTTTCTCCCGAGAAATATCGCGCGAGAGCGACCACGAACACAGGGCAAACGAAAAAACGGTTCTCGAGAGCATTGCGTAGCATATTTCTGTGCCGCATCTGCCACTTCTTCTTCTCGTTACGAGAAAATAACGGGCAAATGAATAGAGGAATGAACACTCTGCGCTTCGCGCATCGGACCCATTCTGCAATTACATAAATCTGGAAAGAGAAATCTCTGGTAAACGGAAAAGAATGGAATTTGTTGTGCGACCGCAAAAATGTCTCCACCGTCAAGATGAAGAACGAATGGTCCTTGTTTTCGCTGCAGAATCGATTGTTCCGGCCGCTGCACACATAATCAAATATCGTTCATTGCGCAGATAGTTTTTTCAGGCGTCACCACGGTCGCACTTGCGAGCGACTAAGGGCCATCCACTCGGCACTCGATTCGATGCTGAACTGTTTGCTCGCATTTGACATGCACAACAATCCAACGTAATTATTTGCCTTTCAATCGATTCCATTAAATCGCATTTCGCCTGCTCGCAGCGGCCACCGTTGCCGTCGCAGCAACACTCGTTCATTCACTGCTAGTTCGGTGCTGTTTGTTCCCATTTGCAGACGCATTCTTACGCAACGACGGCAGCACATTTCCAAATTACATTCGGTTCGTTTGATTGGTGCATCGAGCGCCGTCGGTACCTCTCCGGACGATGCCAACGATCCGATGATGAGATTGAAATGCATTAGTGTTCCTGTTCACCCTCCCCGTAGAGGAGCACAAACTAATTAATTTGCGATTATTGTTTTTCGGTGCATTTTGTATATTTCCTTTTTCCTCTCCGAAAATACACGTGGCTCTCGGCGACCATGCACCATACGATTCGACTGAGTGGAAATCGTTCAGCTATTTTTGTATGCATTTGAGCGCTGCTGGCACCATCGGAATGGATAAAACAAAGTCGGAAAAAGTCTTTCAATTTTCCCGGGGAAACAAACGGTTTTCTTCACATTCGGTGTCCCTGTCCAAGCTGGTGAACTTGGTCGGGACGATGGAAATCACCGAAAGCATCGTGGATCGATTGAACGTTGAATGGAAATGAAATGGATTTCAGCGTAAATCGAATGGGTTTCAGTTTCTTCCCGAATGGGGAAAATGGTAAACGGTTTCAGCGCTAAATTAAAATCGAAAACTTCTCTCTCCCATTCGCTCGCCGACTGTTATTCTCGACTGGCCCCTCCGCAGCGGCATTACAGATTACAAGAGAACACGAGCAAAATGAACATGAAAGGCACAAGTCATGTCGCTGCAATCACACACAGAACGCAATGGACTCAGATCAGACCTAGACTCATGCATACCTAGGCTCATATGTATGGACCATAGGCATGCGGAGATTGCGGAGTGTCGGCATCCAGAGCCCAGCAATATTAAGTGCTTAGCGTTTGGTTTGGCTTGCCAACGGATTGTAAACAGAGTGGATCGACGCCGTTGTATCGTGGTGTAGTGCGCCGCATGCCAGAGAATCACTCGGAGTATCGATGGCAACCAGAATCCAGACAACCCGAATACGGAAATAAATCGTCGGAATGTACAGAATGTTTCGATGACGTTGTTTGTGTGCGTGTGGCGTGTGTGCTGTATTAGCTGTGCAGTCTGCACTGGAAACGAAGCGAACGAGTAACATTTGGTCAAAGCATAACGTAAAATCATGATTGGAACTTGCATCGCAAGCACAATGCACATTGTAATAAAGTGCGCGCGGTTCTTTTGGCACAATTCGATCCTTCTCCGGTTCGCACGTTTTCGAAGTTGGAAGTCACACCCAGTTTTCCGTCTCTCCGGGCTCTCTGGAGCATATCGAATGCAAGCTCGGTGATAACAACCCAACGACATTGCAATAACATCGCAAAAAACAAAGCATACACCACATGGGGAACGGTTGAACGCAAGAAAATACAGAAAAAAATGCGAACGGCATGTATTCGCTGCAGAAACTCATCGAGCTCTTGCGAAGAATGGGAAAAACCCAACATTTCGTATTATTTCTTGAGCAGAACTTCGTCTATCGGTGCATCGCCTCATTCATGAAAGTGCAAATTCGCATCCAAGATGTCACCACCGCCACCCTTGGCTCAGTCGCCGTCAAAAGAAACCGAAAATTTGCATGATTTATGGCAATCGATAATTCAATTTGAATATCCTCTTGCCGTTCCGCCAAACGGCATTGCGCTCGTCTTATTTTTCGGTTTTGGACGATTCTGTTTTGACTCGAGATGGGATTCATGAGTTCGATTTCAGGTTTCGTTTATCGAAGAGCATCTGTTCACAGTATCGGGAGCCCGAAACTATTCCCAGAAATGCTCGGAAAACGTCTTTGAATGCGACTGGAAGGCACAGGTATCGCAGAGGCGGCCGTGGAGAGAGCGAGAGTCACCGAACACATTTCCTCGAACCATAAGCGACACGAAGCAATTCCGGCGGCGTTCTCTGCCTTGACGTCTTGCTATCCAGCGGGCGAGAGGGGAACCACGACATTCGCTCAAGTATTCTGGACACAAGAGCCCATCAAGCAGGCGACACAGACGTGTACGCACACGAAGAACGCAGTGCGCCATCATCGCCGTTCATCATCATCACCATTTCAATATTTCAATCCATAACGCCATAACTGCGATTTGCAGGGTGTCATGAATATTTGATTCGATCGAATGTGTCGACGACAACCGCATGTCGTCGGTTTTGTCAACGGTCGCACTTGTTCCTCGTTCGTCATTTGGCTCGACGGTAAGTGAGTGAATATCTTTCTATGTGTTCTGTGCAATGTGCTGCGGCTATCTATCGGTTTTCCAGAAACGCGCGTGAAAGGAAATTCAAAACGAACGGATCGACATGCCGTCATTTGCATTGCATCGCTCGAACATAAACGTTCCGAATGTGGAAAAAAACGAGCATCGAAGCGAGGCGCAAACACATTCCATTGTAATCGCAGTAGCAATTTAATTATAAGTTTTGTATTTAAATTTCCAGCAGAATGTGCGATGGCGGCAGCGGTGGCGACGGTAGCGGCTGGCAGTGGCGACGATGATGATGATATAACGAGCGCGACTGCCATGCTCGATTAATATGCGGCGCTCGCACTGTCCGCTCGCCGGAATGGATGGTGTACTCGTCATATGCGCCGGACACCCTACACGGCGGCCACCGTAGCACGCATCGGCATCGCTCGCACCCAAATGCATACACTTCTAATTGCACTCGACGTCCACAAAACACACACGAACAACACACATTGCTCATAACAAATTTAATAATTCATTTGCCAGAGATTCGATCGATGCGGCGCGAGCGGGGCGGGGCGGGCGGCGGTGCAGTGCAATCGGAAGCGAGCGCAATGTGTCTCCATTAGAAAAATCGAAAAATAATTTTGAATTTCGGTGAACTCGGTGGCGGCGAGAATATTGAGTCGACGCGATTGGTACTGCGGTCGGGAGCACAGCATTTACGGGCGATCACCACATCCACCGCGCCACGGTCGCCATCATCGATACGGGATGTTGCGTAATGCGCGTCAAAATATTGTTGGCAAAGCTATGAGTGTGGTTGGGTGACGTGCCCGTGCACTTATCACGCGCACGTCGAAACATTCCGTGCCCGTGTCCACTAGACCGGGTCGCGAAAAACAGTTGAGTGCCTTCACTCCCATTCTTACCTCTTTGAGTAACCTAGAAATGTTCCTCCAAATCGATTTTTCCGTTTTTGCTCATAACTTCGCCCTCGCCTTGATGTTCCATCGCCTTTTACAATATATCATTGGGAAGATTCCGGCAAAGGCTAGGCAAAGTAATGAGCAAAAAACCTGACAATCGATTTGGGGAACATTTCTAGGTTAGTTCAAGAAAAACGCTTTATGGCTCTGGAAGTATCCCGTGATAACCTCCCAAAATGGGGGGAAAGCACACGACTTTTTTTGCATGAAGGTCGACCCACCTTAGTGCCCAGGTCCACTGTCCGCGTGTGTGTCGTGTGAGCGGCAACATGCAATGTCAGCATTCAGGAGCAGCACACAGTGGCCCTGCGAGGCTGACACATTTGCATGAATGAAATTGAACTTTAATTCTACTCTCCGCATACTTCGTGGCTTGGTATTCGGAAAACGCATTTACGTAACATTGCCGGGCAGCGAACGGGCGATTGTAATCTCGCTGAACGCGTTGTCACATCGCCAGTCTCCTCGACCACGCGCTGCGTGCGCGTAGATGAGTCGACCGCATGCGGTGGAATCGTGTAGAAAATAGATGGGCCCATTGTGTAGCAGCAGCGGCGACGACAGTGGCGACCGTGGCGACCGTGTCGACTGTCGATGTACACAAGTTATGCAAATTATTGCAACGGCGATGACGACGACGGCGATCGGTGACCACGTTCGATGTTTACGTTGTCTGCGCCGAGCACTGCAGCCACGCCAATCGCGGGGCGAAACCAGTTAGACGCCCCAACACCCTCTGCATTTCCCACTGCATTTACATACCGGCTGAAGCTAAACGATAAAATAATTATATGCTCACAGTTCGCCGTGCGATGGTTTGGCATGAAGTGTGCCGAGTGCCGAGGAGGAGCGCGACAGCAGGCAACCATCGAACTGTTCATTTATCATTGCATTGAGTTGATTGTTGATTGCGTGTGATGGTGAACTTCAACGCGATAATTTACGGATTTACAACGCCTAACCACCGGTTTGCATGGCACGGCCCGACCACCCACCCTATGTGCCCCGGTTCGAGGGCACGATTCACGTCAATCGATGGCAGTGGCTGATGTTGACACGAGCAATTACATCGCGTGTGAGTCAGTGCCAAGCAGAATGAATCGCAGCGATCCAGGGGACTCTGCCATCCGCGATCCTGCTCAGACATAATACACATTTTAATTGGGAAACGATTCGATTTGCATCGATCAACATGGTGTGATTGTCGAAGCTGGGAATTTCGTTCGCTTTTTTCGTCGTTTCAAATTCTTTTCGGCTCTCGCGGTCCATAATTTCACATCGATCAATTCAATTACATCGAATTTCACGAATAATTGGGCCGGTTGCGGTGACGCACAATCAAATGCCGATGCCGAACAACCGAGTGATGAACAGTGTGCGTGCGTCCATCCGTAACCAAATGGCGGACCAAGATGAGGCGCACCAATTCGATCGTAATGAGTTCTATTTTCGTCCGGATTCTCCCAGTCACTTTCATGTGCGCGCGTGAAAGCGATAAAGCCGACGATGGTCGATGATGATTAATGGAGCGGCCACCAGTCGAATCAGCTGCGCCAGCCAGCCAGCAGAAGTCATTTGGACGGTAATTTCGGTCGAAACAAATGCTTCGGTGTATTCTATGATGTTTTCAATTGACTTTCGGAACACATTATCGCACGTACGCTGCATACGGTCTCGTACACTCGCCACGACATCATCATCCAAATCACCATCATCGCCATCCACCGGAGTGGGAACGATAAAAGAAGAGGCAAAATCCGAAGCGAAATAAAATTCGGTCATTGAAAATGGAGCGAACGACACGTTTCGTTCGATTTCTTCTCGTTTTTTTTCTCTCCTTTTAATTAAACGATAGACGAGTCGAAACGATCGACCCGATTACGGTTCGGTCACAGAGAGCACAGCACCACCCCGTTCCCCGCGTATAAATAATAACACAACAATCGCAATACGTACCGGCGACTGGTATTTGCGTTGTCCGCGATTTTCGCTTCGTCAAGTCCGAAATACGACGACAACTGCGAACGACGACGCCAGCAACATCGTCGAAAAATTGTTCGAACGAAAAGAAACTGAAAAGTCATGATTCAGCATTGAATTTCTGTTGGCAGCCAGTGCACAATGGTTCGCGGTTCGGCCACTTCTCTGGCCTGGTCTGGCCATCGCATTCCGGCCGCATTGTGCGCTCGACGTTCGAGCGTTGAAAAGCGGACAAAAAAATAATTGCGATTTACTTGTGTTACTCTAGTGATTGGTTTGTGTTTGGTCCAAATCGGAGTGAATGAACGGAGTCGTTTTGTTGTGTGTGTGTGTGTGAGAGTGGCTGAACGAAGAACGATCCCAAATCGAGTCAATGGAGTGGCTCCGACACAATCGTGTGTAATCGGAATTGACGGTCGCATCGGCACGGAGACGTGCTGCGAACATCATATTGTTTAATGGGAATTCGGTTCGTTTGGCCGCAGCACATGAATATTGAATAGGCAATAGGAAATTGGAACGAATGCGCGAAAACAGCAACGAATACGAATTTGATCTTGACTGCCCCCCACCCCTCACTCCACTCCATTTTAATATTATTTTTCTCTCGGTTGGTTCATTCGAATCGCATACAACAGTCCGATCGGATTCACATTGCGCTGAAAGTCATTCGTTCGAAACGAAGCAGACCGAGTGCCACCGCTGCTCCGATGAATGCCAGCGCGTCGTGTGTATTCGTGGCGACCGAATTTGAATATCCGAAAGCAGATTCCGTACGTGTCTCATTTTCGGCCGAATGACAATGGACTATTTTGTTGTTCTTTTCTCTCTCTCCCTCCCTCCGAGTGTTCGGCACTGCCGGTGTCGGTGACGTCAGCGTGCCCCATTCATTTGATCGAAACATTCTCGGTGGTCGCGGCGTCACATAAGCACCGATCCACAGTCGAGACACTCGAATGAGTGTTCTTGTGTTTGTCGATGCCCAGCGTCGAAAAGTCGAGCCTAAAAAACTCGACGAGAAGAGCACGTTGAAATTGCCTAGGCAACGGTAATAGCTCGGCACTCAGTCCTTCATAATGAAGAAAATAAACAATTTTTAATCGCAGCGACACGATATCGACGGCTTCTCCGCCGCCATTCCCAGCATCGTCTCTGCGCGATAATTTGTTGAATCGTGCGCCGAAACGTAATTATTGGTAATTTCTAGGATTCTGCATTGCATGGCAGCGGATAGTACGAGAGCATAATCGACGACGGTCGTCGTTCAGCGTTCCCACCAGACTAGAATCGATTCGAATTAAATGGAACGTTCGTTCGTTCTTCGGCCAGAATTCGCCGTGAAAAGAAGGTTCAACAGACCAGAAAACGAAGCACAAATCTCGTCGGCAATGTCATTATCATTTGGCCGGCTGTTGTCTTTTGAGTGCTGCGAGAGCTGAAGCGGACAGTAATAAAAAATCGACAGCGAACCGAACCGTAATGAATGGGTGAATGCGTGTGCAATGCGAGAGTCGAGAGACTTGTCGTTCATTTGTTGGCTTCCCGCTGCGCCACGCCATTGCTGCCATCGTGGCCCGAATGGGCATTCCGACGCAAACACATATCTCGATTCGCTCGAGAGCAGTGGTCTCTTCGGGTCTGGTGGACGAGTGTAGCGTCGACGGCGTGTCCGATCAGACTGATAAAACTCAATCAAATGCCCGAAAGCCGAACCGATGAGCATTATCATTAGAGTTCGAAGAAGTGAAACAAGAAAACTCATCGGCTCGTCGTCCATCGCATCAATTTAATCCAATAAAACTGTCCGAGCGAACGTAATCGCATGTGAGTCGGTAATCCCCGTCCGTTGTCGTTCGGCATTAGGTTGCGAATTGTATTTCGTATCGCCTCTGGGGCCTTTGACACCCGAAAAATACTGAATTCGCGTGCGCCTTCGCCTTCTGTTTGCGGTCGCGTGTGCAATTATTCTCTGGTCCTCGGACGACGACTTGGGCCACGCATTCGGCATTCGATCGCAAAACTATGCAAACAATTTCGGCCAAAAATAGCAACAATTTGCAACATCCCAGCGAGTAGCGAGCAACGGGCGACAACTATTGACGGACAGAAGGGATGGGAGCGCGGAGATGTCGTCCCCTAAATTAGACGATTTTTGTTATTTTCTTGTTTTGCACTCGATGCCGACATCTTGCAGCGCGTTCAGTCTTCAGTGTGCGTGCAGCAGCGGCGTTTGTCATCGAAGTTGGTCCTATTACGGTTCGTTTGTTTGGCCGACGATGGTCTTTCGTTTCGCATGGTTCGCCGGGGGAATCAACGTGCGATGCACACGAAAATCGAGACTCTCCGTAGACTCGAGCGAACGAACGGGAGAAAGATCTGACCTTCTTCGGCGAGTGCCATGTGCTGAACAGCGAGCATCGACAGCAGATTCAATCCACATCATGTCTGTGTCATGAACCGTTTGCTTTCAACATTGTCGTCAGTCGTCACACACTCGTGGCGTTGTCTCTGGTGCGGCTGGTACGTGAACGCGAAAATCGAGACGCCGTCGCTGATATCGGATGCAAAAGACATACGAACACAACGACAACGCAACTGAACTGTATAATGAAGAGTCGAAGAGCGTTTTTTTTTCTAAAATTCCGAAACGAAAGAAATGGCACAAACGAAAATCATGCACTCGACGCACGGTGCACAGTGGCTGGCTGGCTGCCTGGCGAATGGCGCATTAATGCAAACGAATTGAAATGTTGCGAAGAAAGAAGAAAGTTAATTTAAAAGAAAAGAGAGAAAAAAGAATGAAAATGGGCCATAATTTAATATGTGCGCGCGATGACTTTCATTAGTGGAAACGATTATTACAACTTACGTATCGTATCGTTTCACTCGCCATCGTCATTTGGCGCTGCAGAGACGAGAGACGGAACGTTAAAACGAAAACGAGTTGGTTTCCATCGTTCGTCTCTCTTCGCCTTCCACTTTGTTGTTTTTTCCTTCGGTTTTGCAGCTATCAAACTGAAGAATCGCAATAACGGAATTCGAAAAAAAAAACGAAAAGAAATCAAACAAGTGAATGAATGCTTTTAGCATAGCCACCAGTCAACCTAACTGTGCGCCTATGTCGCATGCAGGCAGTCGCGAACAGCGGCAATATTGGGTGCGCTAGACCAGCCATGACAATTGGACAAATAAATCGTTGGATGTGAAAATGTGGAAATGGAGAGGAAGATGGTGGCGAGGGAGGGGGAGGGGAGGGGGAACACTCAAATGAAATTGATTGGTCTCTGGCGGCACATCGGTGACCAGATGGGAAATGAATCGTAAAGCATTTGCTGGATTATGTTTTCTTTCGTTTTTTTTCTTCTTCTGTTGTTCCGTTCCAATTCCAATCCGTTGGAAAGTGAAATGACGAACGGTTCGAAGTCGGAACGAACGGAATGGAAATTGTGTGCACTTGATTTGTAATGTTTAGAAATTTCAATTCACGGCGAACGTCTTGCGCTGCCTTCGACACAATTAGAGAAGTTTTTCATTTTTATCCGACGACAGCCGATAGAGTGTCTTTTCACTCTTCGTCGTCAGCGTCGTCGTCGGCGAGTGGCAATCGGCCGATGGAGTGCGACCGACCTGTATGTGTGAGCAATGCGATTGTGGCTAAGCGGACAACTGGTGTATCGAATCGACATTTGAACGTTTCTAATGTGCGAACGACCGAAACTATCTGCCGCCAAATTTCATTCAATTGTCAACAGACAAATTAACGAAATGCCAAAGAGCAGCCCGGTTTGGATCGAGTTCAGAAGGTCAACGATTTGGCCGACAAAATGTACAGTCGCACCAATTCACAATGTCGATCTCTCGCACTCGCCTGCCCTCCCATACAGCGCATTTATCTTCGGCGATGCCAATGTCGTTTACTAATTACACACACTCGCAGCACACACAGCCACATGCACACGCACACGCAACATTCATATCGAACACGAACGGCGTGCAACGAATTCGTATCAACATTTTCATGCGCAGAGGCGTTCTGGAAATTGCTGCGGA
>JANTFB010096429.1:0-15606 GCA_026546635.1 Porricondyla nigripennis | reverse complement strand
ACGTGATTCATAATACCGAGAAGAAGAATAATTTACCCTCCGCAGATATTGCCTGCTGCACCGTTCCGGATCGGCGCGTTTATGTGTGGGGATTGACTGACTGAACGTGAGCTCGAGAACACGTAAATGTATGTATTTTCAACGTCAACCCGACACTAATGTGCAGAAAATTAAATCAAGTGGCAATATATAAATCTTTGATCTCGAAATGTACCTCCATCACCGTCGTCGTCGTCATCGTTGTCGCTGTCGTTGTCGTCGTCGTTGTCGGTGACCTGTATCGATTTTCTCTCCCATTTTTTCGCCTCGTTCTACCTAATCGACGGTGTGACATGCCGTGAGACATAGATGTGAATGTTCACGGTACTCCAATTTGAGAAACGATTTTCCATTTCAAGAAAAACGAGAGTCGTCCGCCGATGCCAATGTTGCCAGTAGTAGGTCGTTTCAGGTACATTCGTTAAACGGCCGAAGCCGTGTAATGTGCAAAGGAGACGAAGAAGGATGGAAGAAGAAGGAGAAAAAATGCGAAAAAATAAACGGCCAGGGTGTAGTACACGTCACTATGTGGGGCTTCGAACCTCGTGCTGAACGTAGGTTTCGGTTTTACGTAGTGTAACACTAGGTACAGAGTCGTACTTAACGGATTACACCAATCACAATATTAATTTTCGTAATTAAAAGCGAGGAAATTGAATACGCTGGAATGGAGGAATGAAAATGTGAATTTTGTGCAATTCATGAGCGTCGGCGGCACAAAGCATCAAGTCAATTAATACACATTCATAGCGCAGTTTATTTATACGAATGCACAGAACTTTTGCTTCCTCCTCCGTCCCGATCTCTATTCACCGAACGATGAAGAGGATATGGCGTACATGAACCGCGTCTTTTCGTGCTTTTCAGACGAATTATTACACATGCAACTGTGGCAGACGTTCGTCGCGGCTGTAGGTGTGTAAATATTGTAAGGAAGGCAGATATATATGTATAGGGTATACCGAATTGGGCCCACACAGCAGCCGGGGTTGCTGTTGCTGAACTATTTGTTGCTATTCGTGGCACATAAATCATCGAAATGAATGGCTGGCAAAAAGTCGCGGAACAGCAGCAACAAAAAGGCAAAGTGAAATATTTACATGCAGAATTGTGTTTACGAATTGATCCATAAAACGAGATTAATATTCAGCTCATGGATTTTTTTTTTCATTCGGTTTCATTCGGTGCTGCAAATAAATCAATTTCAGTTTAATTTGCGAATGGATCGAATGCGAATCCACCAGGATGGACGGGAATGTGTGTGCACCGGCAGTGTATCGGCCGTTCTCACCGCATCCACTATTATGATTCATGTGCACGTGTCCGCGTCCGCGTATTCCCGAGCTACAATAGATTACGGTGAATTGCCCCGTGTTCGCATGGATTGTAGGGCACGCGACCGGCTAATCTATTCACAATTCATAATTTACATGCATGTATTATGTGTAATTTCTGATTACAGCTGATGATACGTCAATAAATCAGATTGTAATCGGATGAGCCGACGCACACGACAAATCAATATTCAATAGTCATGCACCGCCTGCTCGATTTTCAATATGTTTTCCCACTCACCCCTTTCTCGCTCCCGTTCTCCCGAAATACTTCGAGATAATCAGCGGCTTCGATTTTGGGTGAACATTATCCGCTACAAACACCTCTCATGGCCGACACAGTCTCGCGAAAATAGAGTCATGACTCATGCGTGCACGGTCACCCGCGCTCCAATTAAATACCATTGAACGCTTTTTATGTTTTTATGGAGGGGGGGGGGGCGCTTAGCCATTTGGTTGTTTTATCGATGGCAATAATAAATAATCGATTTGGTGGACGGCAGAGAGCACAATGTTTTTTGGGATCAAAAAGCAACGGACCGGGAACGAACCATCAACGGGAAAATTAAACAATAAACAACTGTCCATAGAAGTTGTCCGTAACACGTATCAGGGGATGGGGAAACGGCGAACGGCGACGAACGAATGCAGCGAACGGGAGGAGAACATCAAATAAATACCTAACGAGCTGCCGGTGGAGCGAAGGGATAGCTGTAATTTCACTTAGGAATGGCGATGGGCTCCGGCATGGGCATATGCGATTGATTGAACTATTAGTATTACGGATGTATAGGCTGGAAACAAGTCGATGTGACAATGAAATCGATCCGCTGAAAAGTTCAGTGTGGTCAAACGTTGGATTTTCCGATAAGCTCAACAATTTGCTCGGTCAACATATAAATTGTGAGCAGGCGGTGAAATCAGCCAACTGCACAAATGGCCAATATGCGGTCGAAGCGTGCAGCTGAGCATCGGCCAAAGCGACTCCACAATTTATTATTAAATTCAATACTACGACCAAACAAGCACACACAAGCACACGCCCACACGTTCGATTCGAGTCCAGTCGATTCCTAACAATTTTCCTGTTTTGTTTCCGGTTTTCCCCGTTCCCGCGGACGTTTCCGCCTTTTGTGTCCGAGTTTTTCACGCATTCGCCATTCCCATTTACACATGTTCGTGGGCGGTGCATGTGTGTGTGTGTGCCCCCGTGATAACGTGATTTAATGACCATGCACGAGTGTCAGCTAACAATGGATGGGCTCCGTGTTTCGCATCGATTACTGGCGAATTTCGCCGTACGCAAAAATAATTAACTGATTAAAATGTTGGCATTTTGGTCAGCGACCGAACCGATCACACCGCATTCACGTCATGATAAATTCGCGTACGCTCTCTCCCGGCTCTCCATTCAATGCCACTGCGTCGGTCAATGCGCCCATCAGTTTTGTACAGCGAAATTGGCAGCAAATGTATTTGGTATGGATTTCATCGGCATGTTGTGTTATTCGAAATGAATTTGATTCGTCGGTGAATGGAATGTTCTGATAAAATTTACATTCGATCAATTGTGGTGTGCCGTGTGCCTGTGCGTTTTTCGATATTTGGATCTGTTTATGCTGTCGACACTTTCCGTCCGCATAACGATAGTGAAATTGTGTTTGCGGTGCCATTCCTATCGATATTGGCCATTGGTGTAAACCTTAGATAATAATTTCTCCAACGAAAATTGGCGACAAACTACATTCCGGGTGGCAACGGAATTCAATCCTTATTTTACCCAAACCCTAACCTGAAGCATGAGCCTGAAAACACACCAATGCATACGCTCGTGAATGTGCATGTCGAATCTCATCGCATAACGGCGATGCATGCGTCATTCGTCGTCGATTTTCATTGGAACGGTCAATTGGCTCTGCAGTGACAGCCAATGACAGTGGTGCATTGAACAAATTTTATACATATTTTGTCGGTATCGGACACACCGTACTTACGCAAAACGAATAAAATTGAAAAAAAAATTCCATCGCTACTCTATCGTACAATTATATTTATCTAAACTTGCATGTAGTATGAGTACGTACGTTCAATAAAATTACAAATCACAGTGAACTTTCAAATTTATTTATACACATTTTGTTCCTCATCTATTCATATGCATTCAGCATTCTATTCAAATTCATTTATGTTAAATCATTTATTTATCATTTTGCATATATATTTAAGTGACTGCCTAAATACTATGATGAAAACGTATGTGGACCTTATTCATGCATTGTGTACATGTGGCGGTTGCTGGAATGTGGGTGTAGATTAGGTTTGACTGTACCTCATCCACAATACATTGACGTGATGCCCACTTACAGTATATGTCTGATGTGGATACGTCATCGTGTCGTGGTCAGTATGGGTATTGGACTATTGGTAATAATTTTATACCTGCATCGGCATACTAATACTAGCGGTGGTATCGACTTCAACTTTACTTTCCGCTCCATTTGGCTACTTGAAAATGATTTGTGCCCCAAGTCCCATGCTTCCGATAGATCAGTGAACTGAACTAGAAATGAGCACACCAAATGGTTTGAATTTCGAAGTCGACGACTCGGGAATGTTCACTTGCCGTTGGCAGTTTTCTCTGTGAGCACCAGTCGGTATGTGTCTGACATGGCGACGAGTAGATGCCCCTGGATAATTCGTCCGATATTCATTTCGCGGTGCAACCATTGGGCTGTGGCGTTCAACGAATTCGAACCGACGGAAGAATCGAGCTGAAATCGATATCAGCTAATAAAATATAAATAGTAATGTATTGCACACCATATACTTTGTAGAGATTAGATATAGGTAGTACCTGTACGGTGTACGCGCACCCGATTATAAATACATATACCCTACACCTACATAATGAACGCACAAATTGTGGAACATATCAATATCAAACATGTACAATACCTACACATTCTATGTTTGCAACATGCATTCGCTTGTAGGTGAACGCGTGTTGATTTCCGTTCTCTGTGCTCGTTTGTTTGTTTATTATTTTTTTTCCGTTCCAATTGTTTGGTTTGCTCTCGGCTGCTAGTGATGGTGGGTGGTTGTTGAGGGGGCGGAGGGCGCTTGGTGCCATAAATTTAGCTAAAATTCCTAATGCCTAGTAATTTTTTAAAAGCACGTCGATAATCTAGATTGAATATTGTGTAGATAATTGGATTGAGTGCGGAATTGATGTAGCCGAGCCACGTTAAAAAATCGATGAGCTGCTCGGATGGACAGCATGTCGGACAGAATGGCGTCACAATGTAGAGCACGAAAAATGGCACCCAACAAAATATGAACACACCCATGATGATGCCCAGCGTACGTGCGGCCCGTCGCTCCTTCGACAATGAGATTTTCTGCTTCTCTTCGATGAATTGGTACACACTTTTCGCTTTTTTGCTGCTGGCCAGCGTCGCATTGTGGTGTCCCTTGGTGGCGGCCGCAATTGCGGCCGTTATCGGTTCAACGCTTGCCGTGCCCGTTGCGCCGTCGTCGTTTGGCATCGCCTTCACACTCTCCGATGAATTGTCCTGTAAATCGGTCACGGAATCGTCGTGCACCATCATTATCGGTTTCAATAAGTTTTCCATGTGCTGCGACGACGATTCACTTTTGCTTGCCGCAGCGGCAGCCGCTTGCTTATCGGCTTTGGCCCGTTTGCGACGTTTTTCCAAACTTTTGGCGTGCGCCTTCGAATCGGACACGTTCGGATGTTCGTTGTGATTTGTCTCGCTGCTAATCGATTCTTGATCTTGTTGCGTTGTCGGCACCTCTTTGCCGCCGGTCGATTTCAAATTTACCGCATTGATGCGTGACGCACGGGCACGTTCGCGCAAACGACGCCGTGTCGCAATATAAATTTCGATGTAAACAATTGTCATGATAATCAACGGAATGAAAAATGATCCCAACGCCGAATAGATGCGATAGCCGCGATCCGAGTTCAGCATGCACGGATGCTTCTGGCTGTCAAATTTTTCGGGCCAATCGTTCCAGCCGATCAGAGGCGGCGAACTGATGACCAGCGACAGAATCCATACGCCGGCAATCAGCATCAGCACACGTTCGACGGTACGTTTTTGTGCATAATTGATGGGATCGGTGATGGCCCAGTATCGATCCAATGCGATCGCACACAAATTCAATATGGAAGACGTGCAACACAGTACGTCACTTGTGAGCCACATTTTGCACAAATGTATGCCGAACTCCCAGCGACCGATTATCATGTTGGCCACATTGAATGGCAACACCAGAATGGCCACGGTCAGATCGGCCACCGCCAGTGAGACGATGAAAAAATTTTGAACGATGCGCAACGGCTTGTATGTGAACACGCTGAGGATGACGAGTACGTTGCCAATTATCGTTAGAATAATGATGAATGTTAGGATGATGGTGATTAGAATGGCCTGCCATTGGGGCACGGCCAAATCGATGCCGAGCACGGACGGGTAGCGAAGTTTCACCGGCGTCGGACACGATTCGATTACCGATTTGTTCACCGACAGCGAAATGTACTCACTGTCGTTCAGCATTTTGGTGGACCTGCGACGACCTGCGTGCACCGCCCTCTCTGACTACGTGCC
Organism: Porricondyla nigripennis; assembly: GCA_026546635.1. Taxonomy (NCBI): domain Eukaryota; kingdom Metazoa; phylum Arthropoda; class Insecta; order Diptera; family Cecidomyiidae; genus Porricondyla; species Porricondyla nigripennis. The sequence goes on along the minus strand of JANTFB010096429.1, from coordinate 9,602 downwards.
GTGCTTCTGTGCGCGCAATATATGTTTGTGTGTTTGTGTGTGCTTCGATGCTAGTCGTGCGTTTCCGTCGCACGCGTCAACTATCGCCTACAAGTTATTCCGTTTGTTTGCTGCTGCCCTCCGGTTTTACACTCTCGTTTGCACGGAATTCCGCTGGTGCAGTCGACGTGTCATTCTGCCTTTTCGCTCGTGCTAATCTGAAACGAGAATGAAGGGGAAACGAGAACGTTCAGTCGAAAGAAGATATGGGCGGAAATGGGTGTCAATGATCGCAGCCAACGGCATACCAACACGACTCGATGCGTATTATGGGCTTGGGCATCACTTAATGCCATAATAAACACATCGTCTTTGCTCGCTGCTCGCAACACATCCGAACCGAACCATAAAAATACCTATTTATTTCGCGTTCGCCGCGAACAACTTTGCGAGCGCCTTTTCGGCGAAGACGATGGCGAAGCTCTAATAAAAATTTAGTGAGATCGTGGTGCCGCTCGTGATTGCTTTGCTCGTCCGCTGAACGTCGCGCGTAGTACGAATGCAGCGGAGAAGCTCGAGAGTCATTTTGGTAGCACGACGACCGACGAAATAAAATGCGAGAATGTCATTTGGCGTTGCGAAAGAGAAATGGGTGCGAATGGTGTCGCAGAGCATCGAGTTCCGTGGGCGGACGGATCGCTTTGCACTCGGTGCCATTTGCGGCGATCTGTTCTCCATTGCGGACACCGGCATCCTTCTCATTCGCAATGAGCCCCGTGCACCGGCCCGTCCATCCAATCGTACCTAATAAATATGTAAAAATGTGGCGATGTGCTGGCGACCGCATTCCGGCTGATGTCGCCGTGGCCATACCGACACCGAAACACCCGAAACACTTTACACTAAATGCCAAAACGAAGCGACCATAAAAGCGGGCAACCGGCAACGCTTCAACGGCGAAACCAAACGAGAAACCGACACAAAGGTCTGCACGAGCAGGAATGGAACCGAAAGAATGCACGTGTCGAGAGAGTCGAAATCGTGGCTAGTGAGTTTATGGCATCCTTTCATAAAAGCTCGCTCGCCTGCGCGCACGTTCGTATGACCAATGTATTGTCTAACTCGAACTTAACTGAACAGTATTGTACACTCCGCTCTGACAGTATATCTCGCTGCCGACCGACTCGACGCAATTTCATTCCCGTTTTTTTTCCTCTCCACCACTACCGTCTCGCTCTCCCCTCCCAACGTCTTCTCTCCTTTTTCTTCGTTCACGGAATGCATAATTAAAATAAATATATTTTGGTCGGTGTCAGTGCACTATGTGTACATGTACACGTGGCACAAGTTAAGGAAGAATTCGGTGTGCAAAGGATATGAAGAGAGAGGGAGAGAGGGACAATTGCCAGGCGTTCGCCGCCGTTACTGGTGCCTGCTGCCATCACACAGTACGTTCTACCGAATTGTAGCGCCGTGGACTATGCAGGAACAAAGGAGAAAACGAAGAAAAAAGAATGAGCTCCGGTCGCAGTGAGAATATAAATTTTCTCGACATTTTTAAGATACATTGCATGTACGTCTATGCAGCACCATCGCCATCACTGTAGTGTACGATGCGGCGCAGTGTATTCATTTTCACTAACTTGAGACTGCTCCGTCTTCCGTTCCTCCGCTTCGCGTGTGTATCTGAGTTGTGTTTGACGCGCGGCGGCGGCGGTATCCTCGTCCTGGTCCGCATATAAATGCGTACATATTTATGGTGCGTGGTGCGAGTGAATGCGTGCCAAATATCTATTGCCGCTTGCTGCATGGAGCACGGCCATGATTCTTCTTCTCATCGTGATCGTAAAAAAATTGCGGCCTCGAAATTTATAATATAGTATCATACATTATTATTTCATTTCACTTCACGTTTTTCGTTTTTCGTTTTTCGTTTTTCGTTCTGAGCATTCTTTTCCTGCATCGCTGATTTACGATTTGACCACTAGTATATGTTGTGTTCGCTGTGTGCCGGCTATTCCGCCGTTGCAGTGTACGGTGTCCATGCAAATGCAATGACGACGAAGTTTCGTGTACCGAAAAGTAGTTTTCCATACCACTTCTTGGTGGAAAGAACAAAAACCGAAGAAAAAACCGTCGAAATTAATGGAATGATGAAGAAAGAAGAAGAATAATGGCGAGAATGGATTCATGTGTAATGTGCTTGCGTTCTCGTTCTTCCGTCGCCACTCTCAGCCGAGATGGCTCGCTGGCCCGACCTTAATTACTTATCATTAATTCATGGGAAGGAAGGGCGAACTGACGAATTGAGATGCGCAATGCGTTTCGCGGTTCCGCCGGGTCGTATTCATCTGTTTACTTTTCGTACGGCAACAATATGACCAGCTTAGGAGATCAGAGACCAGTGTCTCTGATTCAGGCAAGCAGGCCAAGAGAAAAACCCTACCGATTTTGATGAAAAATTCCATTTGATGACGAACGCGAACGCGGTAAGATGGAAGAGAGCTTCAATTACAATTCCGTCAAATTCCACGAAATGCATATTGGGTGCGTGCGTCGTACTGTGGTACGAATATAGGTGAAGGTGAACAGCCATCGGGATAGAACGATTCAAGTTCTCCACTTCAGTCGCACATTCAGTGGTGCGGATCAGACATTATATGCGCTGGAAAATGATGTACGTCCACTCGTGATATCGTTTCGTTTGATGACTATGAATCTATTGCGTTTCAATGAATACATTCATTTTACTGTCAGAGCGTGGAAGCATCGTCGCATGGCCAGTCGTCGGTCATCCGAGCTTTGTTTCCGGCGGCACTTGCACACCGACGACGATCTGATTCGCAGAATACTTCTTTGCTGATTCCCTGTACGGGTTCGCCCGACGGACGCAACGCCGACGTTGTATTCCCAGTTTATCTTTTACTTCGAGGAAATTGCTTCGAATACTGCATATTCCACATACGCCACTCACACAAATATCTTCACCTCCAGCTGATCCACTTTCATTATCTCTCTCGCACTGCTGCTCCCCAGGAATCTGTGCATCATTATTATTCATGGAATTCGTTATTATAATTCCGCACAAAAATGACGCAAAATGAAAATAAGTAATGCCGTACAGCGTACACCTATGGTATACACTATACACCCAGCCCAGCATAGGTCACATGCACACACTCTAGCATCGACTATTTTTAATATAAAATCGGAATGCTTGGAGCAGTTTTCTCAATTTCATTGAAATGAAGCATGAACGACTGACGCAAAGGTCACGGCGACAGACGAATGACGGCAAAATGTCGAGGCAACGTCAGTCGGACCGATGCGAAATTGTATCAATGTGAATCATTTGTGAGCGATTGTAATTGGGTGTTCATACCGACGAACGCCTCAACGAGGTGGAAACATGCACATTGAATGAATGTATGCGAGTGCATTCGCGGCACACATGATGGTCAATGGCGGGCGGGCACATTTCCAGCACGTTCGAAAACGATTTTCAGATACGTGTGAAAGACACTCGGATGTGTGTGCGTGTCGCTGAGTTGAATGGCAGCCCCAGCCCATTGCTCAAGTGACAGACGAAAACGGAAGAGACGTTGAATTTATTGTGCACTTTCTTCGTCAGAATTGTTCTAGATGGCATGCACAGGCACACTGAACGGGCCGACGGAACGAACGAATGATGAAAAAAAAAATCACTTAATCGAATCACGTACGAAAAATTTGATAATAATGGCGATCGTTTCAAGTGATTTACATTTGGGGTTTTCTCGCCTACGACGGGTACACTGTTACACATCGTCGTCTCACAGCTCGTCGTTCCGCTCCATTTTTCCGAAAACACATTTCAACGTTTCGTTCAATTCGTGCAGCTTTTTCTTCTCCGTGCATTTTGGGGTCGACTGAGAAATTGGTGGTTATGATGTGCCAGCGCATGGCATTAAGTGAATTTGTGAGCCGTTACTGTTGCCCCTGCTTTAGTGCGTTCGCTCTCGGCTCTTCGCTGCTTCGTACCATTGACCTACACCGAACTCATTTGATTTGCAAATAGAGACACATTATGGCAAAAATGATTCATAATAATAATAATAATCGAAGGCTAATCGCATCACATTGAAAAACGTGAACACGATGCACGATGCCGAGGAAGACGACTGATCAACCGCACCAAGCCCATCAACCGAAACAGCCCACAGAGAACATCGAAGATGACAGCACTCACACGCACAAGACCGAAGCAGGCATTCGACAGGACCCGACAACGACGACGATTTGTGCCGCGCTTAAATTTATGTTAATGGAATGAAGTGGCTTTTCACATTTTTTTTCCCGAAGAATTTTCTTCCAAACGAACCAGCAACAACAGTGACGACGCCTCACATGGGAAGATGATTTTTTTGATATTTATTTTTTTCTCTTCGGGCGTCAATGACGTCATTAAATGTCCATTGAGATTTCAATAATGTGCTCTCGAAAAAGTTTCATTGTATTTTGGTGCAACATAGAATGGAGTACATTTGTAATTTATATATTTCCATGCAAAATTGAGATGTTCTTCCGATCGAGATGGAGTCCAAATGTGATTTTTCACTCGTCAAGTGGCACCCTTTGACACCGGGTTTTCATTGAAAATCGAAAATGTTAGGGATCATACGAACGTGCATGGTGCGAATTGGCAGTCACAGATGGGAAGAGAGGTAAAGAAATGGGCATCAATCGGAAGAAGAACCATTAACGTCAAATGGGTTTCGATTCGTAACTTTCGAAATCAATATTTCCTGAATCGTCGATGCGGTAAGACCTAGAATTATTTGTCATGAGCTTTCGGAATTCTTTCGCCTTGGAAATATTCATAACTTTCCGATTGGTTGATTGGTTCTTCCACAAAATTATGGCATCTTTGATTGATTGGACGGACTTGTCTGGCCATCGATTCCTTATGCTCATGTTCCACATCGTTGATAGTTGTGACCGTACGGCGTACGCTCACATTCGCCACGCGACGGCGTAAGGGATACAAACAAAACTGCGTTGGACGCAAGTTTTTTTTTCTTCGTTATTTTTCACGGGTACATGTAGCTCGGAGCTGAGATAAGTGACTATGACCATGGTTTCGAGACTGACGTCGTGGCCAATCAACAGCAATCGCTCTTCCATGATGAGAAATTCTATCTTCTTCTTTATCAGATGAGTACTGAATATGCAGGCGAATGGTTTATCCCAAAATACGAGGGAAGAAACGTAATTTGAGCGTTTTAATTCGATCCGATCACCGGAGGAGAATAATTTGCATCATTTCATCCAAATGACACAAGCGCATTGATGATCACATGGACGATGGAACCATGTACAATGAACATTAGTGTGGATCGGTCTCCATACAAAAAAAGCAATTTTTCTTCCCCATTCGGCAGGGCGGGACTGCGACGACGATTTGTGCCGCGCATAAATTTATGTTAATAGAATGGAGTGGCTTTTCACATTTTTTCGAAAACAAAAAATATCTTTGGAACAGCAACAGCAGCGACGACGCCTCACGTGGAAAGATGCCACTTGAGTTTTTCTCGTCTTTGGGGTGTGCTCTGCAGTTGAGCGTCAAGGACGTCATTTAAATGTCCATTGAGATTTCAATATTTTCACGATTTCGGACACAAGGAGAAGTAAACCGAAAGCAGAAAACGAGAGATGAAACTGAAAAAGCATAGAAATAAGAATGGCATGGATGGGAGGGGGAAAGCATCTTGCGATTTTTCCACAGCATCTGATAACGCGATTCACAACCGATAACCGATTGAGCAACAAAATTGCTCTTTTCTCTATTGCTTCACAAGTGGCGATGGGAAATGCATTGAGACATATCTGTGAATTCCAAGCTGCAACCATATGCAGCGCATTCGTCTACATTCACATGCCATGAATTCATTGCGCCTCAATTTGGCTACGAAATATCGATGTGTGCAATTTATTCGAAATGTTTACAGAATAATAATATCGTCTCCATGAGCTTTTAGTCGACGACCAAAATTGATTTCGCTCCTTAGATATTTATGGTTCATGAAAACGCACGCAGCTGCACAACTCCACAAATTCCGTATCATGCGCTCGGTCCGGAACTTGATCCGATCGGCGTTCGCATGTGCCGGCACTATTTGATGAAGATTTTCATTTCCGCATGAAAATTATATTCGGAAAATTTATCGGCAAAAGTGGAGCTTTCCCATTCATCCAATTCCCACTCTCACCAGCACTATTTGTCGGACGTCGAGATTGGTATGTACGCATTGGCCAATGGACGATTGGATTTGGCGAGAGTGCATCGCATTCAGTAGTTTAGCAGGGGGAGGATGGAGGGATGATCCGAGGGCGACCGTTGGATGACACGCAAATTGAATGACACCACATCATGGCCATTCTCTGCATTTTAATATGTCGGGAATGCTCCATGTTACGTGGCCAAGGAAACCGTTCGAGCAAACAATTTCAGGCGATAGCGACAGAGTGAATGGCACGAGTTTTGTGAAAAGAATTCATTTGTTTTGGCATATTGATTTATTTTCATTGCATAAATTTACAACAATAAAAAAATGAATGCAAATGATGCGAACGAAAACGGATGAGTGCACATGCACACTGTGCGAGGCATGTTCGATGGCAGCGCGGAGAACTTGTGGAGAGATGCCATCGTCGACAGCACACGATATGCCGTTCAAAAAACAATTTCAGCCACATTTAAATGACGTAAAACGATAGAAAACACAGTTGTTCGACTTGAGTTATGTGCGATGATTATTGTTATTATTATGATTGGCTCGAGAACATTGAATTGCACAAGCGAACCACATTCGCGTCGTGCTCAGGAGGAGTACCCTACATATTGAAATGATTTATTTACATATATTAACAGTTCACACAGACACGCAGAGATAAGATAGAATTCCGATCGATTCGGAATCGAATGACGAATGCAGTGATGTGTGGCTGCGTGTGTGTGAGTGATTTTATTGGCTGACGCTATAAAGCGGGCATAAAATCCAGCACTCGTGTCTGGATTATTATTGTTCGAGGTGAGTTCATGGCGACTGTTTTGGTTCACTTCACCGGCACCGGTGCATCGCATTGCCTGAGCTTATAATAATTTCCATTACGATCGTATATGATAGGAATAAAAATGAAAAACGAAAATATAAGAAAAACGCTAAAAGTGCATGTCATTCAAACGTAATCCGTGAGAGTGGCGAGGCTGGAATCGATTCACACGTTACACATCGTCCGAGAACGTACGGATGACATGCACATGCATGCATGCAGAGGGCGACCAAAACAAAAACAAAAACAAAAAAAAGAATAAAAATTTATGGTATAACAAAAACGAGCAAGTCAGCCAAGAAAATGAATGCTAAACATATGGTGCCAATCGGTACCATTTTCCATGCGCGTCGCACACCACGTAGTAGTATCTCCGTGAAACGAGAAAAAGAGACGAACAAAAAAAAAGGGAAAACCGAATTGGCAAAACAAAACGGTGGAAATATTGAGCAAAAACTATAAAATGCCATTGGCATATTTTTCTCATTCGAAAACAATTCAATTTGAATGCTCGGCAGAACGAGCGCACACACTCGAGCACAGGCACACCAATGTCAACATTAGGGGAATGTCTTGAATGTTGCGCGAACAGTCAATTTGGAACGGTTTTTCAAGCGAAACAATCCCAATCGCGAACGCAAGCACGTGCGCACACAGTCGAAGGTACACACGGGCCAGCACAAATGTAGCCACACATCTACTGCCAGTCTGACATGAATCGACTCAAGTCGGAGTTGCTTTCATCCCGTAAACCAACGATGGCAGCACCGATAGCATTCCCAATTCAAGTGCACGATACAGCCCACGTAGCAGTAGGTGAGTGTGGATGTGTGTGTGTGTTCTGTGTTGTGTTATAATAGCATATTGGTGCTGCTTACCACGTCAACTATAAACGGATTTACGAAAATTCACTTCAACAATCGAAAATATATGGAGAGTAAGCCGATGCAAATAATGTGAGCTTCAGTTTTCGATCGCTTTCAGAACGAATTCAAGCGGCCGAACAATGTATCATAAGCAAACACGGAGCACATGGAAAATCAACAAGAGCGACGACGTTCTGAATGTGCGGTGGTGGAGCGGGAATCGGGGGTTGTTGAAAGTGAGGAAGGCAGCAGCGGCAGATCGGGCGAGGGAGAGGGAAGAAAATACCTGAGTCATTCGAATGATGCCGGCCGATTTCATTTTTTAGCCACAAGCACAAATCGCTTCTTGATTTTCGACCCTTTTCCGGTCACTTTTGTATATATTTTTCTTTATTCTCTTGCACGGACCTAAGTCCATTCCAATATAGAATCGCCAATTGAAGTGGATACAGTGAAAACATTGTCCATTTTTTGCATGGCACCCGTTTACTCCGGAGCCGAGGCAAGCAAGCGAGCAGAAAAAAAACAGCAACGAGAAAAGAACGAACGGCAATCAAATTGAAACGCTCACATACACGCACACGGAAGAAAGGACACTCTTCCTCTGCCGGGATAAGTTTTCATTCATTCCTATTTCTGTTTGTCATTCTTCTTCGTCACACCGCTTTTGGCATTAAAGTTCCAGTCGCAGCAGCAGCAGCAGCGGCAGCAGGAGTAGCAAGCAAACAACAACTCTGCAATTTGTGTGTGACTTTGCATTCTCTGGAATATTCGTTTTGTAAACAAATGAAATGATATTTTCAACGCTCGTTTGCCCATTGATTAATTTGCATACAAAGCGAATGGAGAAGCGACCACCCGATTGCGACGATCTCCAACGAAATTGACTGAATAAAAATATAAATTTTCCTCGTTCCACCAGGGAAGAGCCGCCATCACGCAATTTTTGTTTTATTGCTGAGAGCCGCACATTTGCCACCGTTGATAATATGCAATAACTTGGTTGAATATCGTTTCCTTTTTCATTTTTGGTGACCGTATCCGAAACGGATTGCGCAGGTTGATTTTATTGGTGCGTCGTTCGCATGTGACTGAATTACGGATGAATGATGGTTGACGTCGTACCTCGTCTACCATGCCCGTGCCTGGTTATTTATATAGTATGATGGAAAATCTGCTCGCATCAGCTGAAAAACGGAAAAATGTCGATGAGACTGTGTTATATTCGTTTGATAGTTTTTCGTAACAACCTTTACGGTCAACGTCCAGGTAGCTGGGCCGGGACTGCAGCTCGAGAGCTTTTGAATGTGTCAATGAAATCGGAAGACGTTGGATGCAATGGCACGAAGGATTGTTGGTGGTGTGTGCTCGACGGAAATGCATTCGTTTTGTGGAAGAACACAATTTGTGAAGAATGAATCCCATACCATAGAGTCGGCGGAGACGAAATACAATGAAATCCCGAGGCACATAAATATGCGAAATGTTTCGTTGCAATAATTCAAACTTGCCCCAAATGATATTGACTTTGCGCGAACGAATTTTTCCATTTTGTGTACGCTTCTATGATGTGTGCACAACGCATATATATATAAATATTAGGCTGGGTCGATGAAAAAAGTGAAAAAGTTATCCCCCCAGAAAAAATCCTTGGACCAAGACTAG
>JANTFB010096318.1:0-13405 GCA_026546635.1 Porricondyla nigripennis | reverse complement strand
TTTCATGCGGAGTACACACTTTTCTGAATGATGTGCACTCGCCTCGATCCGATGAACGTAGAAAATGAAATGGGAGATCGAAAGACTCAAATGCCGCCATGTTTACTTTTAGTACATCGAGAAGTTACACGGTGCAATTTGACGGTTTTACCAGCGGCCCGAATGGCCGCCGAATGAAGTAAAAACTCTATTTTCATACGCCAGGTATTTTTATACCAACGCAGCCATTGTGTACCGAGACCGACTAAAGATATGGTAGCCCACATCAAACATTCGATTAATGATGGCTGAATAAGGTATTGTCGGTTTTCTTTATTGGCCAGGTAGGTTAGGTACTCCCACATTCTATATTGTATTCTCCCTTTTTTGTAAATAGTAAACACATGATTTGACTCCTGTTTCTGTAGTCCGAATGACAGTCGGCAAGATTGATTACGAGTATAATTGATGGCAACAGCTCAATATGGTTATTCGAACCGCACGGTTCAAACTCGGTTGGATTTGGTGCTTGGTTCCTTGACATGAGGAATAATTGGTGCGAAAATTGTACTCACCGGAAAACATGGGCATTGTTATTTCTGGTCTCAGCTGGGCCATTTTCTTCGACAAAAACAGTTGGCTACGACAGTACGCCGTGCATAAGATTGCGTCGAGTGTTCCAATTTTATCGTCATCTGGAACAGAACCGTTTGGATCAAATTGAATTAAAAGAAAACAACGGGGAATCATTTCAGGATGCGGACGACGAAATTTTCGGGGCATATGCAGGGCAATGCAGGACCTTCATTGTATGTAAATTGCAGGCATAGCTCCGATAGTCAAATGAAATATGAATTATAACGCGATCCACACAGGCATGCGGTGATTGAGTGTGCCAAGTCATTGTCGCCGTGCGAAATCCATTTTTATATATTGTTGATTTTTCATCAAATATTTATTCGGGCAGAAAGGCTAAATATTGATGAAAAAACAATAAAATGTAAACTTGGATTTCGTACGGGGAATCGATGATGATGCAGGGAAATTGGATTTCTGAAACGTGTGGCACCGGGGCCCCTTCACGCCTATGCAGTTCGACGCAGGCGAAATCGGACATGGAAGCTTAATCTCGACCAATTCGTTTAGAGTGCAAGATAAGATTCCGAGCGGTATCCAATGCTAGAAGCGATGCAATTTCGATTTTCGAGCTATTAACGAATTGAAAGGGCAAAAGTCTCCTAGTCGACTTTGCCTAAGCATTGGATGGTGCTCAAATGTTTTGTCAAACCAATTTCACAGTGTAATTATTAGTACATATGTATATATGTATTATGAATTGCCGAAATATTACCATTGCGCGAGCACTCAAAAAAATATTGAATACTAATTCAATGTTGCGTCACGCATATTACTACTGAATCGTCCTTTGTATCTAGAAGTACAAGTCTATCGCATTTACCCCCGTTTTTTCGTCGGGATGTGCATTGTGCAACGAGTTCTACCGGCTTCTCGGCGACAACTTTACAATACACTTAACGTGTTGAAGTGCAGCTTTTAGTTGAAGGATGTTTATGTGCGTTACGACGGTGAACATAAACATGAGGTACGATGAATACAAAGCAAGCGAAACACAACATACTATGATGCAAAATGTTGACATTGTTCGAATGAGTTTTATGACGAAAATCTTCCTTTGAATGTTTGTGTTTCACCACCGAAAATCGAAAGTGTCGAACAAAAGCTGCAGATGTTTCTCTGTGTCTGAAATGTAGTGGACTGTCTCTAAATATTTGTTCGGCATTGACACGATATTTCGATGACTGCTCTTCGCAGTGCAGGTCCGGAATACAGTTGATTTCTGGATTCGAACGTTCCCAATTGCTGACGTTCGATAGAAATGCATTTGTGTTTAAATGACTGTATGCTTCGTTCGTACCGAGATTCAGAATCGCAACGAACGCTGCCTTATGACATAATGTATGGATATACCATACTGTGACATTGGGACATCGGGAAATGAACTTTCCGGCAAATGAACAACACTGCTCAACTCTATTTGTTTTTATTTTCCAGTGGCAAAACAGATTGGAGGCATCTACTCGACTGCGGATTGTTTCGGTACGATGATTTGGCGAACTCAATGTAACGTTGGCTTCTGGCCTGCAAGCACCGTCCTTCAGACAGCATATTTTCAATCCCAGCATAAACAAGGCATTCGCATATTGAAATCAAACGGAGAATAAAAATATGTGACGGTAAATCTGATGGGATGGCGTTCCGGTTCACTGATGACGAGTCACGGCCGATTTTAAAATTATTCAGTATATTGTTGTGCTGCATGTGATTATACATATTTGTATTTTTGGTGATGCAACAGATAGCACAACGCCTCGACGTCGATGACGATACCGAAAAAATTGGTTCGGTTGGTCCGCCGCGTTCATGAAAAAAAAAATGTATATTGTTGCAGCTTGCAGCGAATACATAAAATTTCATGGTACACTGCCAAAGTAAACGAGCTTGACGTATATAAAACTGCGGCGAAAACATTGAAATCGAATGCAATTTGCAATCGATTGAACAGTGTGCTCTTGGCGATGATCCAAATTTGGTAGATAGACGACTGCTATTGAAGATCGCCAATAAATCATGTCATGTATTCGGTGCGCGTGATATACATAAATTCATTTGAGTCATTCGAATTCATTCACGTAAATTTCCAATGGCAGTGGATGCAGCTGACTGGAAGGAGCGATCCAGCTGGGAATATTGGTGGAATTTGTGAGGGGAAAACTCGACGAAGAAATGAAGGGAAGTTACGATTCCCCTCCGCAGAAGCGGTAGGTGAGGCAATCCTATTTAAAACAGAGAACATTCAGTCAGTATGCTTTCGACCGTAGTTGGAGCTCCAGCTCAGCAGTCGTTCGATGATGAAATCAAATTGCCCCGATCCACACAATCGACGTAAATCGGTTGCCACAACTTAGCGACACACATCATACACCTTGTGCGTCAATCCGCTAACATTGCCGTAACTTTAGAAGGTAGCCTCAGGTACTTCTCCCCCAGTACGCACGTGCTCTTCAGGAAAGTGTTGTCCATTCAATTTGAGTTTGATCAACATTCAACCGGTGTGTGATGCTCGCACAGGATGATTTCCGTGACCGTAGTACTGCGTTCACGTTCGAACGTATCATGTCATTTCCTTTTGACAGAGCGGAATAGAATGAAGGTCTGGAATCCTATGGGATAAACGGCACACGGGTAGTGTTCGCACTTGCTTTGTTTGTCATTCTGACTAGAACGTTTAACATTGAGCCTCATGGATCAAAAGCTGTCTGGATGACCGCTCGTATGTGCAAGAGAAGAAAAACTAAAGTTTGCTGTGCACGCACTCAGTTTGCTCAGGCACGAAGCACGGTATTATTATGGGTTTCGTCGGTGTGCTCGTTTCATTGTGAAGAGTGGATGATGGGGATTTTGAAATTGACCGACTGTATATATACTTATTCAATTCGATGGAATGAGAGGGGTTTTCATAATGGCGCTAATTGCATATAAAAATATTATAATCCAATGATGCACCCGATGAGCCTGAAAGAGTGCATGCACGTAATGCGGATCAAGTGAATAAGCATCCCACATATGCTAAACTGATTCAAATTTCCTTCCCATTCATTCGTGTGCAATATATTCAAGTAACCACTCTATGATTGCAGACCAAGTCGTCGGAAAAAATCAATTTACATGAAAAACACATTCGCAATGTTCTGGGAGGAACTAATGTGCGTGGCTAGTGGCTACATAACAGGCGCACATACATACACACAGAGATGGGGAAATAGATTATGGCTGTTCTCCACGCTCCGAGCTCCGCCCGACCACAACATCACGGCACCATCTGTGCATAGTTCATGACGTGTCGATGTTCTTACTTCTGCGCCGAATCTATTCGGCATTCTTCGACACATTGCACACGGTTTGATCAAACTATACGCGCGCCATAAACCATGATTGTGCATCAAATGTTGTGGCTGCTTCTGATTCTTGGTGCTGCTATCCGGGTATGCAGCTGTACGAGCATCAACAAACAATAAAGAGATTCTTGACAAGCGGTGCCAACACAATCGTGGAGGCATTCAAAACATCAAACGAAACGTCGGTCTGCTCAAAATGCATGCCACACAGAACATTAATTGCTCTAGGATTTCTGGTTGTTTGGTTGCAAACTGCTCGAATACAAACCAAACTGGCAATCAATTTCGTACACATACCTTTGTCTGCTTCACTTTGAAGTGGTCCCACGTTGCCGAAAAACCGTTTGTCGAGCACCTGCAGCAGTTGAACGGCGGTTGTATGAACATCCACGCGTGGACAACCAGTCATCAAAAGTGTGACATTTATCACAGACGTGTAGTGATCGCACGGGTACTCCCTGCGAAAAATGAAACGAAGCAAAACCGAGAACATCATCAGAGCGACCATTGCTGAATAGATTCGTCGAACTATCGAGCCACCTTTCCATACACACCACATCCAATTATTTTCGCGTAGGATGATGAATTTTTCGACACAATATTGATTGAATACGGACGCCATTCGGCGTTATGAGTCACCGAATTCATGATTGATAGCCCCATTTTTGCGATTCCAATTTTTGTGTGTTCCCACTTGCACACGACAGAGACATCCGCTCGTGTTGTACGAGCAACAGCGGCAGAGAATCTTTATGGACGTTATGTGTCCGTAGTGGGAGTCGGATTACAGCAAACTGTCTACACATAACTGGATATGCATCACATGTTCATCCGAGTGATGAATATCAGCTTAAGAGGAAGGCACAAGGAACCGGCAGCCAATTTAATCACATACCAGAGACAACCGGCCTGCGCCCGTACCCCACCTTTCCATGAATGGCACACGCACACGCACACGCACAACGTGCAAGTTTTGAACAATAACAAGGGTTCGCAGGAACAAACACATATACGCACGGCACACATTCCGCGAAAGGCGATAGAATGTTATTCTCGCGAAAACCGCTACGCATGTGTTCATGTTCACCAATGCCGGATCGAGTTGATACAAGGCGTCTTAGTTTGATTACAAAATTCAATCATAAATGGATTGTTATCAAAATCATGTGCTGTGAAATGGGTAGTAATAATATTGATGCACGATGAGACGAGACATGAGTGCCCCTGAATCATCACTGCATATCCGTGAGTGCATTTTCAATGAAAAACACGGTCCGAAATTTCATTTCATGATCGTGTCGCGGACTCATGCACGCAGGATGCAAGAGCTTTTTGCCAAAACTTCATCGAAAATCAATTTGTAATCAGATCAGAAGAAGTAATCTAGTGAAATGGGTGAGAAAATCCACCACGCGCACTACCCTGTGTATTGCACAAGTGAACATGCACAAATTGGTATTGCTGTCATGTTCCGTAAATACATCGACTCCACTCCATCATCAATTTCATGTTCCGCTTCTGCACTGGCGTAAACATACAAATCCGTTTCAATATTAATCTTATTTATATGCATAACTAGCAATTTCGATGGCACGGCTCATGTGCTCACGTGATGTCAGTTATCTGTTGCTTGCTCAGACTTGCACTGTCAATTTCAGCACGGCACACCGCAGGCTATTATTTCATGGATAGATTGGATTTGGCATTTCCCAATAAACTTGGTTGCGCTTCGAGTGACAAAAGCGGTACACTTCGAAAGTGTCACGAATAGTCTGATTCGTTGCAGCGCTGGAGGCATTGGCCCACATCCAATTTAATTTATGCGTCGGAGAGATGCATCAATATAATGCAATGCAGACGGGTTCGAGGGAAACAGATATGCAACACTCCGTGCAGGATGAAAAACTGCGTGTGCGTAATGTGTGACGAAATGATTGTGGTCGAAGCCGGAAAATTTCCGAAGAGAGCGTACATCGCATTAGTCATAAAATCTGTATTTAATGAGAGACTGCTGAAATGGAATCCAGTTCGATCAATACGCGGAATCGCTCACTACAGCATGACAAAATTGGATATTTTTATTTTTGGATGGTAATGTCCTACGGCAACAGAGCACATACTTATTGTTTCTAAATGTTTTTCAACGTACCTGGCACAAAATATTGCTGCTAACGATAAAAAGCAAGCATCCGCCTCACGGGGTTGTGCGGTGTAGCAGCGATCGATAACCCATTCTAATAGCTGTCCAATATCCGGGTTCGATTCCAGCAGAAGTACGACGGTATCTTTGGCCAAATTATAAACCTGTGGATCGGGGAGTTGAAGTTATAGCCGTAGTATGCGCATATCGCGTTTCGCATTTGTGTACGAATTTCTGATGAAACCCAAAATAATTATATTAAATTGGCATGAGCGTGACGCGCTCGAAGTTCCCGTTCAAATTATTCACAATCACTGTCGTCGACGAAAAGTTTTCAACGATATGGAACGCGAATGCGAAAATGGTATAGATGCATTTTATCATATCACTCCGGATGCATTTTCCACGTTTCTCGAAACATTTCCAATTAAATGACAGAAACATTTTACTATTTATAACGTGTTCGAGGTGCTCCAGTATTGTTGCGTCGACGTGGAACACAATGAATCAATGTGCATTCGAAATACAATTTATAGACGCAAGTGCATGGGCACGCGTCCGCATCGACGATTGCAAATGGTAAATCGAATATCCGAAAGCGTATTTTCACACGAGAAAAACGAAAATACGCGTCGCTGTTCCCTGGAGAATTCCCTGTGCTCACTGCTTACCTTATCATCTTTGGATGTCAAAAGTGCATCCAGCCAGCCATATATGAGAGTGCCGTCCTCCGATAAATAATGGGTATCGAAACAGGGGCCGCAACAAAGGAGTGCACACATTGCCTGCATACCACACACCGAAAGCGGATGGTGCAAAAAAACGGAGTCGGAATGAGAAAATCAGAGAAAAATTATTTATGTTTCGAATGATAAATGGTGTGTCGGATGTGTGCGGTTGTAATGGTCACACCTGTAAGGCTGCAAATTGCAGTTTCTCTTCTTCGGCGCAAAAACTGTTCAAGCTGACGGAAGCACCGCTGGCTGTTGTACCCGTTGTGTTGATACTGGCGCTGCTGCTAATGCCAGTGCTACTCGCTGTATTATTTCGTATGGTTTCACCCAATGGTTTGGCCGTCGGTCCACTCCACGATGCAAACAAATTGAACAGGTGCCGTTTTAAATCATTTGATAACAGCGTAATGCAACTCTCGACTGGATTGAACCAAAAGAAAAATGAGATACGTCGTTCGGCAGCCCCTGCGCCAAGCGCTACGCGCATGGAAAAGTAGAAACTCACGTGAGAAATTCTTGATCATGATGCGAATGAAATCGCAGAAATGTATTTTCACTTCGCGAATGCTGGCATTCTCCTTATCCGTTTCCATTTCCAAATAGAGACGTGCGCCGTCCATGTACTCAACGAAGGTCGGATGCAATGACATTGATTCTCGTTCAATAACACACGAGCTGACACCAAACGTACCATTTTCAGCGATTTTTTCCAACACTTTGACCAACTGCAAACGTAATGCATCGCGACGCCGTCGACGTCTCATATTCTCTTGCTTGCGATCGACCGCTTCCCGAATATAAAGCACCAGCTCATCCATCAAATCTCTGCCCAGCACCAGAATAAAACAAGAAATTGCATCGAATGAGAGATGGAAGCGAATAAAAATGGCAGGTCGAACTCACTTGAGTGCATCGTGATTTATCAGTCCCAATGCATTGACAGCGGCATCCCGGACGTCGGCCACTTCGCAGCGCAACAATGGAACAACCAATTTGTACAACGAAACTGGCGACGGTGAAATTGCATTTGATCGATCACTACGATCCGCATTCAACGAATCTGGCGATGAGCTACACGCACAGTTGGAAGGTAGAAAAGCAAAAATCAGTTTACATTCTTTTCAAAACAATTCGTCCGGGATGCGCAGGTGAGTTTAGTCACTTGGAAATGTGGCTGAAAAACACAAACTAGATGTGCCAGTGGGGAAATGCTTTTATTTGTGGTTTTAATGGTGTACCGAGTGTAGATTGGAGTCCACACTTTATAAAATGCAGAGAGATATCCAAAGTGCAATGCCTGTGAAGGTGAGCACGCAGGCTATTCTACGTCGGCCACGCACGGCTAGGTGACGATGCGGAGACAGTGCAATTGATAGAGCAGAACATCGCATGAGTAATCCCATCCAATCATCGATTCTTGACGTTCCACTTTGCCAGTTGAACCGTTTCCATATCGTCACTCATAAATACTGATCTGCAGCAACGTCACAGCAGCCTGCAGCGATTCCACAGCTATCGGCTGTGGATTCACACGTACGTGGTGAAAATGGAGACTTGTTCATTGTATATCGCAAGCCATTCGACAATTTTGCACGCGTGCTTCCGTGCTTCCCTGCACAATACATACGAACAGACCTCCATGTTTAGCCCGTACGTGTAGTTGAAGCCGAACGCAGCTCACATAGGAACGATGACGTCCAATTTTTCGGGTGAAATGCCTTGTTCACTATTTTGCTTAAGAGTGTAAATGAGGTGAATGAGAATGAATAACACGTTCCATTGACCACTCGAAGTGCTATTCGTATGTAACACAGTGGACGATTTGTACGAAGTTTCGGATAACGTGAACATAATCGAGAGACGTGAAAAGGACTCCGAATCAAAAGCCATCTAACTCGCATCGATGAATGGCAATTCGAATGGCATTTTCAATTCGAATGGCATTTTCATCGTTTGAATTGTAACTACCAATCGATTGATTTCATTACCAAACGTCTACAGGTTGCTAGATGTACAGATGAAAGAAACTGTGATCGTGTGTGCGACTGCGTTTATAGTTCAAACGTGCTGAGTCCCAGAAATGAAAGTGCATGTGTGATGGAACTACGAACAGTGATGATGTGAATGAGCAATTGAACACTCGAACGCTCAGCAAACAAATGCAAACCAATGCACAAAATTGTAAGTACTACATATTTATGATATAACGCATAACGTATAATGTATATATGTAACTGGAATTTAATATGTTTTTGTTTCAATTTTTTTTTCGTTTAGATTACCCAACACGCTTCTGTCTGGCTTCTTTTCGGCCGTACGAGAGCGGCAATGTGAACCGCGTCACAAGCCCATCTGGTCCAAATACATTTGACGGTATATTGTCCAATGAATCGGACAACGAGCGGGAGTCCGACTGGTCATGCATAGTACTAGAAGTGTTTTATCGATGGTTCGATCGATTGACGAGTTCAAAATTCGATTTTTGAATAGAAAAGAACAAATTAAAAGTAAGAAAGAAATAGACACATGGAAGATGTGGCGCTTAAGGGGGTATCAAGCAGTAGCGGGGAACACAAAAACAGAACTCATGAAACGATAATGACAATCATGGAAAATGCGTGCTGCTTCGATGTTCGCTATGAATATGAATTTCATATGAAATTTTACGTCAGGTGTTTGTTTAACTTCGTTACTCTTGGTCTCGGTGCACTACCTTTCGGAAGCATGGAAAAATGTGTCGGGAAATTCGATCAGAGTGGACCGAACGGAGACGGTGGAAACGGAACAGGCATATTTCCGGAAGTAGCCATAGTACGGAATTCGGAACTCGTTGGAGGAAGCTCGAGGGGACATTCCGGAACATTGTGGAGCGGGAAATTTTACACTTATTTTATGAATCCGGAATCCCAACAAGGATTTTTAGATTTTGTTTATTCAGGCTAAGCAATACACAAGAGACGCACCATGGGCGGACTTCAAACCTTACGGATTGAATTTAGATTTGCGTTTTAGTTTTGATATCGTTGCTGTGTAGTACGCATTGAAGTGTGTACTGATGTAATTGGGGCCCAGCATTGTTTCAGGCCCAATAAAGTGAAATAAACGAATAACTATATCGATGGCTAAAATGTTCGAAAACGTATTGAATGGTCAGTATCGATACAAAATTTCGATGATATAGCGCCGATTCTTTCATCTCAATCAGCCGAGATGAATATAAAATAAGCGACAAAATGGAAGTATGCGTGCTGGTGCTCGGGAAAATTACGTCGGTAAATATTTCGCACAAGCACCGAAACAAGCGAGTCCACAGAAAACAGAGGTAGAAGTTGAACATTATATTCATGCTGCCAAGATATTTATCCTAAGGATGAAAGGTGGAGCAAGAGAGGGACGCATTCTAATATAGTTTTTTAATGCTTTTGTTGTTTTTTGTCCGGTTCCGGTTGGAGCCACAACTAATTCGTGTTTTTTCATTGAATTCGAACTAATCGTCGATTCTTCACCCGAGAACGCCAGTTTAATAGTGGTGCATACTGCATATAGAATTAACATGATACAATATGTATGAGACATTCATTCGTATTTTACACAACAGCACACTAAAACACTACCGTCACTCTCACCGACTGAATGGAAATTTTGAAAAAAGAATATGGTTCATTCTAATGTCAATTAGCACCAACTACCATTTTCGCTAAACAGATATAAGCAAGCAATCTCAAGAGCATAGGATATTCCTGGATACTTCTATGCAAGATAAAATATCCTTTGCCGCATAGCAGATATGGTGCAACGCGAACGAGCATTGCGATCATTGCTCGTGTAATACGATTATGGCGTTCAGTAATTCCATAAATGTTTGTGATTTTCTCTACAGAGCTCGCATTGATGACGATTTTTGCCGAAATATGCGGCCATAGAACACAATTTGGCTAAAAATCGACTTCGATCCCAGCTCGGCTTGTGATACCTACTTTTGAACGCTATAATCGTATTACTGGACCAATCGCGAAAGTCAAAAAGGAAAGACTCATTTTTCGGGTCATTTCCTAAAATATATATTTCCGCAAAGCATCCAAAAAGAAAGGCATCGATTCTCTCATGACCTTCACTAATATAAAATGTTCCAATATATCCTATGCCCATTGAATTGCATGAATGTAAGTAGCACGGAGACAGTGGGGCGTGCATTCATAAGAAATGTCCACTCATGCAGAGGCTCCCCCGCACTCTTTATCTATTCGGATTATTTTGTTATATTCTGTTACTCGGATAGAAGTTAGTCAAATTCAAATTGAAGAAGAAATCGAAAGGGATGAAGCAAAAAAAGCGTCGATAGGAAATACTGTGTACATTGCTTACCTCAAACTTAAATCTGGCGATGCGCAGCGTACAGCAACACTTGGAACAGGCGGAACCAGGCGCATGGCCATGGCCACTTGATTTTTCCATAAGCGGCAGAAAGAATCTCGTTGACTTTCCGATGGTGTTTTCTTCGGTGGCGCCGAACTCCGCAGCAGAGATGCACGATTATCACTCACCGGCCTGCCAGAAGCACACGTCATAATTTTCAGTTTCCCGTATGAACCCAATTCGGATCGATTATATTACACTTACGTTGGATCAATCACACTAAATAGTGTCGTCACACGTTGATAGCAAATGGGCCATGCTTGGGCGACAACCGATGGGCACTGTTGTAATATCCGATGCCTTTCAAGGAAGCCAAAGAGACATATTGACCATGGGTCACATGTATTGGTGCTGGCCATTTGTGCCAAGTTCAGTGTAGACGTTGACGACTTCCCGGTATCTGTGTGAAAATGGAGAGGATTGAGTATTTCATCGAACAAAGCAAAACAAAGGGTCTGCATCTGAATTACCTTCCACGTGACCCGTTATCCAATGACCGCCGGTGCGGTCAGCAATCCACTGTAGATCGATAACATTTGCATTCAGCATAGCCGTTCGATCGATTTGCGGCAAAATTGGCAAACATTTGTCTAATACCTAATGACGAATGGATGCAGAATAAATCGTATAAATTCAGGGCAAAATCGATGTCACCGAATTGGTCGACTCACCCAGGGGCAACATTTATCGATGACATCGATGAGGAACGGCTCCGACTCTGGCAGTCCCAATGATCTCGACAAATTTTTCACTTCTTTCAAAATCATCACAGCCAATTTTCGAGGATACGAACGACAACTGGACAGCATCACCAATGCGAAGCCTTCTACGAAATGCATTGTCGTGGTCAATGGTTGCTCATTCTTCTTTCCACTTTCGGTTGCATTGATGGCCGTCGTCTGTGTGATGCTCGAAACGCCGCTAGAATTCAGGCTCGACGTACCACTCGAATTCGAATTGACAGTTGATGTGGGTTGCATTTGCTGAGTGGATTGAGATAACGTAGTTGCGGCTGTAGCATTGCTGGCAGTCGTCACACTAACCGAAGACTTCAATAACGTTCCGATGCTGTAGTTGCCCAGGGCGCTGCGCCAAATATTAATGAACACCAGCAGCAGGCGCGTACAATTGTCCACCAACTGCGGAAAAGTGTCCAAAACGTCACGAATTATGAATTGCGTGTATCCGTGGATGACTTCTTGCCGCCAATCGGGAAAATCGACGACCAACGTCTGCAGCGATTGATGTGCCAACGTTCGAAGCTCTTCGTCCATGTGGACTGTCAGTCGAGCCAGCATATCGACAAGTTCGTGCATTGTCATGGTATCAGGAATGAGTCGAGGTACAGCGGCAACGCACGTACGGAACAGATCGATTCGTGGTTTGCGTTCGCCGGTCAGCATTTCGTCGGGTTCTTTATTTACATTCAGTGTGCTGGTCATCATCAATGGACGGCCATAATGAACATCTAATGCACGGAGAATTTCGACGAAAACTCGCCGCACATGCGGAAAGTAGCTTGACATGCCAATGCTGCGTGCGGTGTCATCGGTCAGCATTTTATTGATGTACGTTTTTTTGACGCGCAACGTATTCCCTGAAGGCAGAACGCCCATCGTTCGTGGCATTGGCGGTTCGCCATCTTTCTGCTGCAACGAATCGGCCACTACCAGGAATGCACGCAGTCCGATGCTCATTCGTTCTGGTGTCATAATAATCTGCAGAATTTCCAATTTTTTTGTTAAGCACGATGGACGCGACCCTGAAAGCAATTCCATTACAAACCTTTATTGGTCGGCCAACCCAGAGAAGTTCAAAGACGATTTCCTTCATTGCGAAATCAAGTCGTTCCTGTGCGATGAATTGAATGATTTTCACGAAAATGTTGAGCGGTGTGTCGCGCGGAACGACGGCTTTTGAGCCGCGCGGAAATAACGAGTTCACAATGCTCTGTAGGCGTGAGTGGGTCGCTGAATTCGATTCACATTTGATACGAATCATGTAGACCCACAGCAAACGGTAGAGAGATTCTGGAAGAGAAGATACAATGCACATCATGACCTGTCGTATTTTTACCGTTGGATGCACTCACCTAATGCAACACGACTCATCTTTGGATCGCGATTCTTCAAGTTGCTCAAGCACATCGCCAGAAAGTA
>JANTFB010096207.1:0-13413 GCA_026546635.1 Porricondyla nigripennis | reverse complement strand
ATTGTAACATTGCACACGGCTGAAATGTTCCCAACTGAAATACGTAATTCAGCGCTAGGAACTAGTTCGACGATGTCGCATGTTGGATCCATTGCTGCTCCATATGTGGTTGATTTTCTGGTGAGCTCAGTTCAATTTCTTCTGCAGTAGGAGAGAAAATATAGTATTTATTCTTTCTCGGAAATAGGGATCGATTGCGTGGTTTATACCGACAACGATATGCGGAGTGTTGATTGTAATTGCCGGAATCTTGTGCCTTACACATCCAGAAACTCGTTCAAAGGAGCTCACCGATCATGTTTAGTACAATAAATCGTCGATCGAAAGACAGAGTTGTAGCCAACGAAACGCCACTGATGATAACACAAAACAATAATTAAATTCTCACAAATAAGGATAAATGATAAGTAATTGTAATATCTTCCGAAAGGATTGCGGATGAAATTCAATATATCAAATGTTTACTTGTTCAAAAGTAAGGAGACAAGAATACAAACAGATTATTATAGCTTACGTATATCTAGTTAGATGCAAATGTATATCTACTGTATGTTTAGAGAGTAATTTTTACATATTATTATTTTAGATGATCCTATCTATCAATTCCTATGTAAATACATTGTACAGTACATAATACCTGAAGAAAATGTTAACAATAATTTTGTTGTAATTTGAGTTTCATTTGTCACTTTGTGAAATGATTTCGAGTAGAATCACACGCAGCACTGGCTCCGCTTCTCCGCCGTCAGGAAAAATATATTCGAAGTTTATTGGCACGCTGAATCCGAGATGGTTTTCTTGCTCCATACAAGTGTTTTCGAGTAGCTGGAGTGCAAATCAGTCTTGAAATGAAGAGTTTTAAGGGATATTCGCACTGTACCTACTAAAAATATTTCGAAACACAATTTTCGGACTATGCGTCCCAAAAAACCTTGGCAAGCGGAATTTTGGCGCAATCGTATGATACAAGTGGTAAATAAGCCATACAGTCTTCAAGTGTGATTTCGAAACATTTAACAAATTGATCGATTTTATAAGTCATCGATTTCGCCTATACGTCAAGCCTGACGTCGAGCAGGGACAGGGCCATTGATTTATTCTAGTCATATCACAGCTCTTGTATTCGATCAATTGGGCATAATTTCATTCATAATGACGCTGCGAATGAAATCGACATGATGTACAGCAGATGTGTATGCACCGGGCATATCATTAACACCACAATCAAGTCCATACGATGTAATACCGACGACTTTCAACTCACCGTTGTGTACACAAACCATAGCCGATCCACTGTCGCCCTGGAAGTTTGAAATGAATTATTCGACAGGGAACAACAATTGTGAGTAACAGCCAGAGACCTGTATTACGAATTTTTGCAATACGATACACGGTATTATATTGAAATCATTGATATATCAATATAATACCGAATTACTACTGGTCTCTGGTAACAGCAACAACACATACTGCACAGGCATCCACACGTGGCCGCGACCCAATTGCACAGAATAAACCTGAATTTGGTTCTGGAGCATTGTAAGCAAGTCTCTCCGAACACGCTTCTCTCGATATAATTGTCACGGGCGCGAATCGCAAATCCAAGGTCGGACTACCATTCAATGTTTCTGAACCGTATCCATAGATATAGCATGAGCCTAATGTCAATTCGTAGTTAACGGATTATAAATAGATATTAGTTTGATGACTCCAACAAGTACTACAAATTTAATGCAGACGTCATACATGCGAAGGCTGTGTGCTCATCTAGAATAAATCGTATTGGATTCAAGCAAGCTGCACCTATGTCCGGTTCATCGAAATAAATCTTCAGGATGGCGATATCGTTGGCCAGCGTGTACCTGCAAACGATATTTCGATTTTATTTTATTTTTCACTTATTTCTCGAATATTTTGTTTTCATAGGATTTACGAATCATATTTGCGTAGATAAACTGTCAGATTGCTGTGCCGAACACCATCATAATTGCGAATATTTATCTCACCAAAAATGACTGAAATCAGCTCGGATTTTCTGTTATGGGATAGAA
The DNA here is from genome assembly GCA_026546635.1 of Porricondyla nigripennis. Lineage (NCBI taxonomy): Eukaryota > Metazoa > Arthropoda > Insecta > Diptera > Cecidomyiidae > Porricondyla > Porricondyla nigripennis. The sequence goes on along the minus strand of JANTFB010096207.1, from coordinate 11,362 downwards.
AGTAATTGGATCGAATGAAATGGGTAGGTTTTCCCGGCTAAACATGGAAATTGACTTACATGTGTGAGACACAATGGGAAGCAGTAAGCACATGTCCGATGCGATTGTAATTCTGGATTAACGCGCCACCACAGAAATGCTTGTAGCTGATCTCGCCGGATTCGTTGTTCACTTCTTTCATTTGTAATGATGCGGCAAAACTGAATGCATTATGTACTGATGTCGGCGCACATGAGCACATTAATAAAAGGGTTGCATGAGTGAACAATATACATACCATTCGATGGGATCGGTTCACCACCGACAATCGGCGTTGAGAAAACGTTTTCGAACATTCCGCACAACATGTTCAACGTCAAAATATATATCGACGTGAATTCCAGTGGCATATTACCGCTGTCGAAGGATGCCAAAGAAAATGACGAATATCAGCTGCGACACGTCTGAACAAAATCGTCCAAATACTTGAAGTATCATCAGAACAACGAGAATATATATCAAAATAATTATTTTTGTCTGTCCAAAACTCGACCGCTGTAAAATACTGTTCAGTTAGTTAATCGTTTGTTGCAATATACCGTTGAAAATGTACATCTTGGCAGCGCATTTCTATAGACGGTTCATCACCTTTCCGATGCAATCAATTTTACAATATTTATATCTTCTGCGCGTGTTTAGAAAGCAAAACAATTGTGCAAACAGGAAAAGATAAATAAATGTGTCGCAGCGACAAGAGAATACGCGATGTTGCTTTTCTCGATTTGGTAGCGTGGGTATATTGGAGAATTCCAATTCCATTTGTTTGTTCGATTATATTCGGTTGAATTCAAATCGATCGATCGGCTTGAAAATGCTGCTGCGCACGAGGTGCAGTGACCAGTTGGTCGAGAGTGTTGAAACCAACTGCTGGTTCTCATTGTCATTTTTCATTGATTTATTCGGGAGAACAAGGTTACAATTTAAAAGTAAAAATTCTCAGTTCCACTTCGTGGGATCCTCTCAGAACTGATTTTAAACAACAATCATCACTGAATCACAGTGAACGTTCTAGGTCATCAATTTTTCAAGATCAATGCAACTGCGGCTTTCTCGCTATCTCATAATTTTCGACACTATCACCATCAGAGATCGAACCCATTTTGTTCGATATTCAAACAAACATTGTGATAAATTTCCTGACATTTTTTTCGACACGTGGACTGAGCGGGTATTTGAGCAAATTTCCTGTCTTAGTTCGATATTCGCGTTGTAGCGATATATCAGTGCTCAGTTTGAGTCCTAGCAATTCTCTGGACAGGAATTTCATCAAGTCATGATTTTCGTGATGACCGATCATGGTATCAAGGAACATTAACGCGATGACATTGTGCATATTGATTTCTGTGTTTTGACATGCGGCCATCGTTGAATTCTTCACAAATCCCACAATCTTTTCCGGTTTGATGTCATGCAAAGGACTATCCGCCGCCGAATTCCAAATGGCGTGCAGCTTCGGTTGCAAAGCCACCACCAAACATTTTTGTTGCTTACGTTTGATCAAGGTTTGAAAGAAAAGGGATAAAATTTCATTGATTTCAGGATCGCATGACGGAATGAAGAAAAACAGCAGCAATTTCGGAACGAGGTTGCTCGTTCCGACACGACCACACAAAACAAGGCGACAGAAACCCGTTATGAGTGCCTTCAGAATGGTCGAATCCGAACACGACTCCAAGAAGTACGCGAACAGTCCAATTATGTTCGATTCTTCGCTGTCCGTGTCCATGTCTTCCGGCTGCTCGTTTTTTATGATCGATTCATTCTTCAGTTCAAAATACTCAAAACTATATTTTTCGATCAACTCGCACATTCCCTTGATCGCGGTGGCCCATATGTGTGCATTGTGGTGTTTCGAAAATTGACTCTTCAAACGAATATATGTTTCTTTCGCCAGCTGCTTGTAGAGCATACTGTAGGCGATGTCACACTTCAGTGCCCAATCACATACAGCCATCAAATTTGATTCGGTTTGTATGCGAACGAAATCTCTGTACAGTTGGCACATGCTCGGCGTCAATGTTGGCGTGCGCTTCGATGCGACCGTATAAAAGCATACTTGCAAACAGTGGATTATCGATTCACTGGTCATTTTTCTTGGTGCTGTGAACCTTTTCTCGTCGACCACCCCAATATCAAGCAGCAAGGTTATCAATTCGTTATTTCGCACAGTGAGTTCTTCGTTTATGTTGTGTACTTTTTGGTAGTTTTTCTCTTGATTCCTCAACATCTTTTGCTCGCGCATATCGAGAATTTTCAATCTCAGTTGCGTTATTTTCATTTTCAAATCAGGATCAGTAGTCTGATTGAGGATCCCTCCGATGAAATCCTTGCCCAAATCGATTGGGCATTCAAGGCAATAAAGACAACGGCGGACAAGATCTACGAAAAACTGCAGACGCTCATTCGAGTCGGGTATCAAATGTTCGATTGCAAGCACCGTTTTCCTGACGATTCCCTCTTTGGTCAGTTCTGTGCACAGAAATTCTATGACAAATAATTTCAGCTTGTTCCGACCGATTTCATCGCCCATATCTAAGACGAGCAAAATGTCCATCAGTATGCCCGCTGTGTAAGGATTCTCTTGGGTTGTCCGTTTGCTGTCCTGTTCCAGATCCACCGCATTCATGAGACAAAGAAATCTGGGGGAAAACACACACAGATTGGTTCGTACACTCGTAAATTCATTTGTTGCAGCAAAATCATGCTCTGACATTGAGCGTTTAATATTTCCACTAGAGTGCTTTTAGTGACGAAATATTTCGTCAGCGTATTTTTTCTGTATGGAAATATATATTCGTCGGCTATTTTAATAGACGACGCAAACTTGCGTTATGTCCACTGTGCAGCTGAGCGAGGCTGAAGGTAGCTGTTACAGGTGAGTGAGGCTGCGTGAATGTTTCACACAAATTGTAGCTCCTCAAATATTGTCCATGTCAAATACCTAATATTGGCCGCAGTGGCGGAAAGGAGAAAAAATGGAGTGGCATTTGACATGGACATGGACACCGTCAAATGGCTCCTGCTGGCATCGGGAAACCGAGGGGAATCGAAAAAAATCTTCACTAAAACCACGCTAATATATGCGCGCTGCAAGCTTATTTTACTGGACCCAAGACGGGTATTTCCGATTTAGGTATCATTTTTTCGGAAGGAACTAGGTAGAAGTACTCTTTGTCATCATCATACTCACTTTCTCATATAATCACAAAACGTGCTCAACTCACAGATGAATTCTGCGTGACGCTCGTAATCATCATTGCGGCTGTTATCATTCTGGTTACCATTCGCTTTTAGATATTCGATTAGAGAAGCCCAATATACGGCGATCTTGACGGTCAATTTTTCAAAGGGCACACATTCAGCGAATTCACTTCCTCCTGGTGACAATGACAACGGTTCGAATAGCTCGGCCAATGACACATTCCTGCGGATGATCAAATGGACATCTACGCATTCGAAACCTTCTTTCCAACTCATGAACAATATTTCACTCACTTGAATAAAACGAAGAGGCTCTGTTTGGAAACCTCCACAAAACGCTTTAGTTCGTTTTCGTTTGAATCGATTTGAAGTGCTGCGACTAATGAAACGTATTTTCCCCCGTAAGATTTCAGCCATTGCGGCAGCAACATCGACGTCACCACTTCTCGCACTCCTTCCGATTTGTCGTTGAGACCTCGTTCCAGCAATGTGATTCGTTGCACCACTTTGAACTCTTGTACGGGACACGTAAGCAATTCCTTGTACGTGTGCCTACGGACGTTCTCTTTTACATCCCACAAACGGTCCAGTATCGATGGAATCGTAAGATGACTACGGCCAATTGTCGTTACAATCGCCATTCGTACCGCAGCCGATGGGTCATTCGCCAAATGATATAAATACGTTTGACATATTTCATCGCTTGGATCATCAGGATGATGGAATCGCTGCAATGCCATTATCGCTTGGACACGTACCGCGGCCGACAAATCCGTCAAACGATTCAACATGTATCCCGTGATTTTGCGACGTAAATGATCTCCCAGAGCAGCCTCCGTGTCCATGAAATTCAGAAGCGTTTTTACAAATTGACACAAACGAAACCGAACGTTGGTCACTAAACTGGTTCGGCCTAATATGAAATCGAACGTCGCCGAGAGCATTGGATGGGCATCGGCATCCATTGCGCTATCATTTGTCAGCGTTGACAAGTACTTGGCACAGAATGCCAGTCCAATATTAGCGTACGCGTTAGTTTCGCTGAATTTCATCCACATTTTGAGTCCTTTCAAAAAGCGGAATTTGAATTCCTGGTGGCCCACCTGTTAGAGAGGCGGCAGTATGTGAATATGGGTAATGTATGAACAATTAGTGACACCGTTCAAGAAACTCACCCTTTCATAGATGCTATTTAACGCTTTGAAATATTTCGGGTGCATACACTCGTTTGTTTGAGCCTTCTGGAGAATTTCCGACACCGGGCACGCTTCCACATCATCTGTATTGTGACTCAATTTCACTTTCTTTGATGGCGGTGCCATCTGTTCTCGGTCTTCGGAGTCCAATTTTCTATGAATTTTTCCTGTACGGCTATTATCTTCGCCGGGATACTTGAATCAATCAGTTGTGTGCGCGATTCTAAATTCTCTGCACTGCACACGCGATCAGTTGAATGGTCGCAGCCGAAAATCGAACAAATCTGCGTCTAGTTCAACAAGTCAACTGAGACTGAATTTGAGTTCTGTTGTGAGTCTCCAATGACAAAACGATACCATACACTACACCCGTTCTCGATATAGACTGTAAGGATGACCGGTATCGTTCTACATCCACATGTGCAATGAATTGAACGTATTGGTCACTTACAAATATTTTCGAATGAAGCGTTTCAAACCCATAGTTCATCTCGGAAAAACGTTCCGACTTAGTCTGACGGACAAGTCCGAGCACGTTGTATATAATTTATTTGAGTTTTGTTTATGTCACAATTTTTGTTTACATATCAATTTCAAGCTTACTCTCGCTTTTAATCTCTAGCGAGCTCACTCGTTTTTCGGCTTGCATGTAAATTTCGGTCGGCAGAGTCCCAACACATGTACCATTATACTCTTGGTCATCTGAAGTGCTCGCAGTCAGTTCCAAGAATGTCACTTCACTCATGATCGGCAGTAATTCTTTCCTGATGTCCTCTTCAGCAAGAGTGGAGCATTCTTTGAATGAACAAACACAAACCAGAATAAAAATAAAATGAGAAAGCAGTGAGCCAAAGATGTTCAATGAATGCAGTGCGAAGAGTAAAATACCAGTATCGAAACATGTTACTGTTGCTGAAATGCATGGAAATGCCAGCTCCGAACACATTTCTTGGAAACAGTTAATTTTCAGAATGTCAACGTTGCCGTAGTCGACAAACAATACTGTTACGTGCCCGTCGAATTTAATCTCGATTGCTTGTACACGATACCATTCACCCTCGGTAGCCCTTGCCAAACAATACTGCGCATTTCTAAATGAAAAATCGTTCACATAAGATGACAAATTAATACAAATGCATAATATTCGCAACAATTGGTTGATAAAATAGTAACAATGTCAATTACACGGGCATAATGTGTTGTCCCTCTTGGTGCAGATGATTCGCAACCGTCTGAATGAGTTGATGGTTTTTCTGGAACAAATCAATGTCGGCCGCTCTGATAACGCTCAACTGTCCAACGCGCAACGAGGAATTATCCAAGATCAGAACGGGAACGTTTTGTCCAGTGATTTCTACATGGTGTATGGGCGATGAATTGGATGCCAAGTCGACAACGTTCGATCTTTGGATGATTCTATTTACTGAATCGTAGGAAGCGGTGGCGAGCTCACACTCGGTGACACCGGGTACATATGGCTCGTCAAATCGTACGGTCACTTCGACAGATTTGTTCAGTAATTCGAACAACACGTTCATAGCGTTTTCATTGCACATCGCATCGGGAATGTCCTTCAGACGGAATTTCGTGACCAGCCGCGACCTCTTTTTCAATTCAACTGGCATATTTTTCAATTGTGCAATTTCCACTGTGTCGACGTTCCCGAAATCGATGAATGCAACGATCGCCTCGTTTTCGTTCAGCAATTTCAATATCAGTGCTCGTTGATAGGTCATTTCAAATGGTGCCAGCACAAGCAGACCGCTCTTCGGTGCCATCAATTTGTCACTGATTTTCGCCGCTCTGGCGACATCGTTCATCAATTTTATGAATTCTGATTCATCGTTTGGATTCCATGGACGAACGTATACAGTTTTCATGTCGACAAACGACGTGAGTTTCACCGGACTGTTCGACTTTTGAATCCATTTTGTGCTCAATTCAATGACGGTTCCGTCATCTTGCATCGGCTCCACTTCAACGGTATCGGTTATATCAACGATTTTCCCGTTCGCACACGTTTGCTTGTGAATTTCATCGGAATTTTCACAAATCACCGAACAAAATGGCGCATCACAATTTCGGCAATATTGGTTCGATGCTTCTTTGCACTTCGAACAGACTGCGGTCAGCGTCGATGGATCCGGCAATGACGCATCCCGGAATGAGTAGATTGCTTTTGATTTATCGTAGCAGCCACAAGACGATTCCGATTTCGCCACGATTTTCTGCAAGACTTCTTCATTTTTGCTACAGAATCAATGATTTTTTGATTTTAATTGTGTAGAGAAAATGTGGATGGCTTTTAGTATTTTACGATCTTACATGTGAACCGAACAACCGTTAACTATTCGCCGCTTCAGTTCAACGAATTCAATCGAAATGTTGTTTCGAAACTGATTGACAAACTCTTGATATGAATCCGCCTTGCTCAAATCACCATTTATGTAATCCTCTTCAGTTGCGCAATAAGTTTTCTTGATCAGATCATTGGGTAAATGTTGCGGTTGACTGAATGGACCACGAATGGCTCTGAAAACCGATAAATTTTCATTAAAATTTCGCCATTATAGGTATGTTGGATTTGAAGAATTCACCTTTGGCTCCAATCAATTTCTTCGTCATACTGTAGCCCTTCACTCGGTATACATACTTCTTCGTATGGATCATTTCTCTTAGCCTTCGTTTCGAATGCGAAATCCGCCTTTATGCCCAATGTGTTGCTGTCGTTGATCTTACGAATGGCATTCTCGGCTTCACTACATTTTCCATCCGAACAAATAAAAGAAAAAAAAAAGAAAAAAAGAATGAATGATTGGCGCACACACTAATTTTTCAGCACGCTCACTTACCTCAACGAAGCAAATATGACGAATGCATAATTACGATCGCTCCAAAAGACCAAGTGTTTCACATGACCATATTGACCGCATAAATTTTTCAGACCATTTTCCTTGAGATGGTAGGGTAATCGTTGCAAGATCACTTTGGTGTTCTTGCGCTGCGTCAGTGCCTCGGACACTAACTTATTTTCATCGGCGCCATCCGGCTTGTTAACATCCTCGAACTCATAGAGTCGATTACGGCTATGATGTTGCACAACAAAGTCGTCCAGCGAACGCGTATCATCCATCTTGGATGGGTTCTGACAATGAAAAAAAAAATAAAAATTCGTGGAACTCGATGTATTTGAGAATATCATCGAAATGTGTGTGCTGATGCACTGTGAAAACGGCAGATTGTATGTATCACGATCACAGGATCGCACATCAGTCGGCTTCAGACAATTTTCCTCCAACGATGTCTACCAAAAGTTCGAAATACCTTCTGCGCAACCTCCATTATAGCTTTCGGTTCGCCTATCTTCACAACCACATACAATGCGCTGCGGATATCAGGCCACAAATAATCACTCTGGACGATTTCAAAGCCGGTGGAATACAAACGTACCCTGCATTTGATTTACAAGTGACAGTTCAATGCGAATCCATATGAACTGTCAAACAGAGGCCTTTGTGTGTGTGGGATCAGCCAAAAGGCCCATGTATATATAAAGTGTTCACGATTCAGTTCAATGCATGAAATTCAACTAGGTGTCTCCATCGAGAAAAAAATCCCACAGAAACGCGTTCCAATCGGTGTATCGCGAATGGCAGTAAATTGAAAGAAGGAACATTAATACCCTTGTGACGGCTTGCACAACACAGTGCACATGCAGACATCAATCTCAATTTTTGTGTTCGACTATGTCCGGATCGTCCCTCCAATGGCTCGACTCGTAGGTGACAATTGAAAATTCGCCAAGAATTCAATTCATTGCGGCCGTTTTACGAATTATTTTCATGATTCACAGATGAACGATCTCGCATTAACTTTTCACGTTTCCCCTTTGTGCCACTTCAAGCCGTCGGGATTGGAAGCTGAGTATGGAGACACTGACTAGGCGCTGAACCGACGGATTGTTGCCGAAGGAAGCCATTCGAGCATCTCGGTGTTTTGTTGAGTAAAAGATCAGATCATATGTTTTATCCCATTGAATATGTTAGCTAATGCATTTATTATTCAGCATTTCGTCTCCATATTATAGTATATTCGAATCATTGATTTCGTTTTCCTTAAGCAACTAATTTCTTATGTATTCGTGTATGTAGCTATGATATATTGGGTATTTATATTAATTTGTTCATCTATTTTCTTTTTGTTTTCATTTTCCATCGCTAAACTAGTAAGGGTATAAAGCTGTATATGCACTTATAAATTTTGTATTTTCGTTTCATTTCTTTCCGTTTCGGGAACGATTACGATATTATGACTTCAATCATTCCATGCACAATGGAACCATTTTGTTTGCCTAATATGATCAGGGGCCACAAATGGTTTCGCACGAGGTGCACACTTTTGAATCGAAAATTTCGGGCAGTTGATAAACTCCATGGGAGTCAATGCTGTTCAATGTGAATTATGCTCATGTAGCGCATAATGCATTTTCTTTTATGTGCAATACTTATTGTTACTTCTTTTCAGCTTTCTATCTAACTCGAACGTGTATTCTGTTTGAATATATTAAATGATAACGTAAATTGAATTGGATTTGTATGTCTTGAGTCAGCATAATGTATCGATATTTACTTTTTTTTATTTTTTATTTTTTTATTCGTATCCCATTAGATGCAAACGAATGTTTTGAAAAAATTTACTACAAATCGCACGCAGCTTTTCCTTCTTTCGCAAGACAAAAAAGCCTCTAAATTAGCTCGTACCGCTCAGAAGGAGGCTTATATATTGTTGTGCCTTTCTCGAAAAAAAAATCTTGAAAATACATATTTAGATCCAAATGATAGTTATGATTGTAATCAATGAGACCGACGGGGCTGTGCTTCTATTTTGTACAAACGACTCATGCGCATGTTCCTGTCCAAAAGTTATAGAAACCGTACCGTTTATACAATGATTTCACACATCCAACCAACACATTAAGTTAATAAAAATTTATGTTATTATTCACAATTTAGACTTCATGCAGATGTTTCGATTGATTTACCATTTGCACTCTGCGTTTTGCACATTAATATTGAAGATATTTACGTTTGCTGTCGTCAATTGTATTTGTTCACGCAACAATTATTGTTCAATTGGTTTATTTTACAAGTAGTAAGCGAGTAAGTTTTAATATAAAAATAATTTATTCTTCTGTTTTGTTCGTTTCTCAGAATGATTTAGGCGATGTCGATGAATTACATTTTCCTATAGAACGAATTGGTTTCTTCATATGCGTCATGCCACCTTCCAAAATCAATTCGTCTGCATTAATACAAAAGAAAAATGATTATCTCAAAATCCGTCTTTCGTATTACTCTCTCGAACCTTAATCGTGTCTCAAGTCCGATACAATTTCACGTACAATTTCATGCATTAATACATCCTCATTCATCATTATATAATTGAGTTTTGTTGCTGAACTATTGGACTAAATCACAGATTAAAAATTTAAATTAAAAAAATTCATTTTATAACATAGCTCTAAAAGAACCAATTACAAGTCCCGGTCAAAATTCAACAAAATCAACGTCCGCACGCACAAAACTTAGTTTCAATTTTTATATATATCTTTTGTTGTTGTTGTTTTTTTTTGTTTAACTTTCGTTTCGAACCTTTTCCTTTTTCACGTTTTCAGTTGACGCGCAGTTTCGTTGTTGATGTAGTTAAAATTTTACATAAAATCAAAAATTGTCGGATTGAACACACTGTCGTTTATGATGATCTAGAATCTAGACTAATATATTAAATTACGTGACTTTGTTTTCACCAAACGATTCGATGTTGTACGTGCGATACCGCCAGCTTGTCCATTCCAGCTGCGTGACTTTGCGCGGAAATGACGATATTCTTCCTGGTACGATGAATCATCCATGGTTCGATAGCTGATTGGATCACATAATTCTGGATAGTTTTTGAAGAATTCCTTGTATCCATTGTGCAGCAAATAGATCTCCGGATAGTGCAGAGCTGGATAGGCGTTTTCATTACGCGAACGATCGTTATTCCGCAAGAAGCGTGATCTATAGTAAAATCAGAAGTTGATTAGTCACACGAAGCATCAAGATGGCGGTTTGCCCATCGCGGATCGTCGTTGACACTTACAATTTTGGCCCACGTTCGGTCGAAAATTCACAATGGAATACTATAATATTGCGCATTGGTCCATCTGGAACGACATTTGGTGCTTCAGTCTTTACATTGATTAGTTGATTGACGATCTGCTCGTGTGTGTACAGATTTTCAGCGCCGCGAATATGGCCGCCTTCGAATTCGTACGGATAACGACAGTCGATGACTCGGAATGATGCGATTGAACTACTGTGTTCGCCACGCAATAAAGTGGCCATCGTGTCCGCAGTTATTGATCGTAGATCTTTGTGTTTGCCATCGATTCGTGGCAAGCAAAATGGTTTGCTGAAATCGCCAATCAAATCGGGATCGGACGACGCTATATTGAGATAAAGAGAAGACACGCGTTAAAATTTCGTTCGAGCATCCGCCATGGGAGAACTTCGTTTCTTGATTGAAACTTACATCGTGCCAAGGCGCTCATGATGATGTCGTCGTTCATTGACACCGATTTCCGCAGCACCGGTCGCACCACAGCCAATTCGTTGGAATTATTCTCTTTGTCGTCGGTGCTGTTGGCTTTGTAGCGCTTGCTCTGAACAGGACTGCAAATTGTTGGCGGTTCTGGTCGTTTGAATGTTTTCGGAGAGAACGGCGATGCATTTTCGGCGATGCTCTTAAGTACATCGGGAGCTTTCGATTCGCACAGCAGTTTTTTGCCACGAGTCACATTGCTGTCGTTCAGACTCAGGTAACGGTGCAATAATGGGCGGCGGGTGCTCTCGTTGATTGACTTGATGTTACCATTAATGATTGAA
>JANTFB010096096.1:0-11153 GCA_026546635.1 Porricondyla nigripennis | reverse complement strand
CAACGAATCGGTCGAGACATTTTTTATAGAAAAAATCAGCGATCATTTTGAGGCCGTTCAAAATGAATTTGAGAAGAGAATGAGCGAGTTCCATAGTGGCTCGAACAGCACTCATCTCGAATCTTCCGAACAGTAAGTGTGTTAATCACAAACAACGTAGACGTTTTCCATGTGAAATTATCTGGTTTAAATTACAGCGACAATGATTTGATTGAATCGACAAATGCTGTCGAAGTGTCGACAGCACATGCAGCCGAAGTGGGCGCTTCCATGCAAAATTCAGTGGAATTCACTGAAAAGGGTCCACTCGATGTTCAAACGAGGCGTTTGCTGAAAATGTACAAGGAAAGGAAACAACAAGCCATTGGACGTCAACAGAAGGTGTTTGTCGTTTTCTTTTGAAAATCCCATAAGGGTTTTGACTAGCCTTATTCATTTCATTTCAAAATTCCATATGAGCATTCTTCGATTCGAATGAGTATTTGAAATCAATTCCACCTTCATTTGGCATCCATTTGAATTAGTAGCCATCTGGTCGTCATTTCATCATTTATTGTGACGGAAAATTCGATAAAGATTACTCTATCACCAATTTTAGTGGCGAAATATTCTGGCAAAAAAACCATGTCCAGGAGTCGTTGATGCCGCTGAAATCGAATCCTATGAACAAACGAAAAACGCAACTGGGAATTTCGTTCTGAAATCGGATCCAGAGAATATTGCTGTCGAACGTGATCCAGAGAAATTGACGATTGCAAAGTACATGGAGTTGAAACGATTGCGGGATGAAATCCAGCAAATAAAACGGGATTTTAATGGGCAAGTGATTGCCGCACGACAACAGAAAATAGATTTATGTGACTTCGTCAACGAGCAAATGGAGAAACTGCATGCAATTCACTTCGAAATACCGACCGATCAAATCAAAACAGTTGACATCGTTCCGGTGATCGAAGAAAATGTGGAACTACTGGATAAGAAATTCTGCATGGCCGCATCCATCGTTGGTGGCGAAACGCATGTTTCCAAAAAAACAGAATCGAAGAATGGAGTCGATAAACAATCGGATTTTTATCAAGCAGTTCTCCAGATGGGCCCGACAGCTGCGCCATCGAATTGTAACGGCACAGAGATGGAATTGCGACAGCTTCGCTTGACATGGAAACTTTTCGAACAGAATACGATCATCAGTAATATTATGGATCGGCTGACAAAGTTCGACGAACATTTGCTGATAATTAAAGATCGGAGATTAGAAATTGCGCTCGAAGTCAATTTCATGGAATTGTACTATTTCACCGTGTACCAGGAGTTGATGGTTTTACAGAATTTCGAAAAGCCGCAATTACTGTTGATGCGAGACATTGATGTTGGCCGAGGCGAACGCGGTCGGATCGAAGCGAAGATAATGAAGGAGAAAACGGTCCTGCATGAGCTGCAGCAACATGAAAATGAAATGGCGGAGACAATCAACGATATCGAGCGACAATTTGACGCAAGCGACGACACGTCGATTCCTAAGACGGGTTTCGCCAGTGGCAACGGTACATAATTTGAAATGTGTGACGAATTGGAGTAACTAAGCCCCGTTCTCTCCGACTCAGATGTTGACGATATCGTCTTTTCAACAAACTGCACGCCAACAAAAAGCTCACAAGGAAAGCGTACTGATTTGTATGCCAGAATGCACGAGCAAACAATTTTGGCGGCCGCGACAAACGAGAGAATTCGGCAACTTTCTATTGATCTTGGTGCGATCAACAAGGATTTATTGGGGAATGAATGTGCCCTGAAAATGTTATTGGTAAGGATGACATATCGTATTCGAACGACGATTAATTCTCAAAACAAAATTCTTTTGTCATTTGTCAAGCACGAAAAGCACAAACAGTTGATCAACGTCGATACGATCATTGTCATGCGGAGAGATCAATTGCAGCACGAAGATGGCGGTGAATCGGATGATTACATTGTCGTGAACAATGACACAATCACCAAATTGTATCACCGAATTGATCGGTTGGCGCTCGAAATGGCCGAAGAGCAGGCATCGGAGCGTTTTTACGTAAGCCAATTGGCCAAAATCAAAGGCGAATGTACGGCAATGGCGAAAACCATATCCACAGCGACTGTAACGTATTCCATCTGGTTTATCCATGCATTGAATTTACTGAGAATTGCAAACTGAAAATTCACATGGTCGCGTTTCAGAGTTGCGTCAAGGATGCGATGATCCGTAAATTTGGCCAAGAAATCGACTTGGACGAAATGGAAGAGACGATTCTGTCACGATTGCTGTTGATGGACAATGATCAGGACGACAGTCTACGAAAATCGAAATCTCTGCAAGAGCTTCGGGTGAGAAGAGCCACGAGTATAACGTCTGCTCCACACTTGCCGCGTTCAATTCGACTTTTTATTTTATTTCCAGAAGCGTCTGCTAGAGAAAGAGAAAGACTTGCTGCAGCTAAAACAGACGAACGTCGAGAAATTCAATCTGCTGACGGATTTGCAAGAGGAGAAGAATATTGTCGAATATCAATTGCGATTCCAGGAACGATTGCGCGCGAAACGAATGCCGGGCAATACTCAGTCGAACACGGAGAAAGATTTGCACCGTCTACGGGCCATTTGTCGTCAGCAGCAGCAACAATTGAAATCTATCGACAGGCAAATTCAAGCATTACGCATGAGAGCGAAACCGTTGGAACCGTTGAATTTTGTCGATGGTATCCGCCGTGCACAGAATCTCGAATCCGATAATGTTGCAAATGTGGTAAACATGACGGCGCCAGCATCATTAGGATCGACCGGAAGTGCATCGTCTGATTCATCATCGCATCACGGGAAGACAATCGGCGAAATTCGCGAATGCGTCGCACGTTTTCTACGGAAACATCTTGCTATTCCGATCGATGATGCCGCATTGACTGCCTGCGCCACCGAAATCAGTGCCTATTTCGTTAGGCAATTTGAAAAATATTCGCATCGAATGCAACAATCGGATCAAATGGTACGTAAAACCATTGAAAATCTGAGTAATTTTGTGCCGGATGCTGCGCTAGGGCATATCGGTGTCACCGAATACGTCCAATTGTATGCCGACATTCGGCCCTATCTGCCCATTACCAACGAAGACGATGCGTCACGATTTTCGGCGATGGAATTGTTGCGCAGTATTTTCGACGAAGTGGTCAACGCCATACCGCCGAGCATTGAAGACTATTCAAACTTCCTATTGAGCGAATTTTTCCGCGAGACGTTTGCAGTGTTGCCTTTGGACGATGCGATGAAAATCGATCAGCTGGAAGTGTTTATGGAATCGTTCCGGAGGCAGCATCGTTTCGTGGTGGCCGAAATCGATGTCGATCGTTGTGCGCGGCGATTGTGGATGCAGAAGGACACATTCATGAACATGACCCAAGAAATGAGTGAGCATGTATTTTATCGGCTCATTTCGCATTTAATAGAACAATTAAAAACCGCCGAGCATTGAATACTATTCACCTTGAAAATGAAGCAAAACCCATAAATTGAAGATGGAAAGAACCGTAATCCATGCACTATAATGGCTAATTGGCTCTGTTATCAATGATGCGGACGGCTGAGTCAATCCATGTTGATGCGACCCAGCACTTAATAAAGTCCGTCTTGGTGCGTGCTGCCAATTTTGCTTTTTTTGTTATTTTCTTTCTACCGAAATAGTAACTTTTATTAGTTTTTTCAAAGTTTAATTTTTTTGATTCCGTATTGATGTTTTTTTTTTGCAGGATGGGCCTGCGTCGCTATTTTGCGTGCTGTCTCTGGCATCAACAACTCTTCCAATAGCCCCCCCCCCCCCAATGAATTTGGGAGTATCGGAACTAGTTTCCACCGTGGGTAGAGTGGTGAGTGGTAAATTACTGAGCTGATGTAGAGTCGGATGCGCATCAGCTGTAGATCAAATTGGAGCACATCTGCCACTTGCTACTGACATCCGAGCTGTTTTCGTTCGTAATATCGCTGCAATGCGGCATCGAATGCATCGCCAACTGTTCGTTTCTTCCAAATATCGATCTTTGGCTTGGGCGGCACTGGAGTCGACTCCTCTTCGATCACAGCCTGTATCTCTTGATTCTTGGCCGTCTCCTTGGTGACACTCGGAGCGTTTGGCACCAAGAACTCGTGCTCTGCAACGCCGCCATTCGAATCCGACTTAGCAGACGATGGTTCATCACAGGCACCTCCAGTCGCTTCCGTTTTCTGACCCTCATTTTCCGTTCCATTTTTTTCGTTTTTACTTACTGTCTCGTCGTCATCGGAATCGGAATCTTCTATGCTGAAATCGGAATCGGCGTCGATATTCGATTGTAAATGCACCTTTTTGCTTGCCGACTCGTCATTCTCTGCCACTGTTCCCTCATTCGCCTTCTTTTCATCTTCCTCATTTTCCATGCTCGAATTATGACGTCGATAGCTTCGTTGCTTCTTCTTAACACCGCTAACTTCGGCAGTTGCCTTGTCCACATCACTCGTTGTACTCTCCGCCGTCGTGGATGTCCCAACATCTGGTGTGCCCATCTTCTGCTCATACAAATGACGATAGAAACCACCCAGATCACGCTGCTTCGTTACGTCACCAATTGCTTCCAAGTATTCCTCGCGTCGTTCGGCCTCTTCCGCCTTTTTCAGTTCTTCCAGCTTGGCGCGATACGTGGCCGTGACAAATGTTTCTTTGTCCTTGTACATGTCACCTTCGGCGGCTCTTTCTCGTTGCACCTGACGCTCAATACGTCTTTCGTACTCTTTTTTTCGTTGATCGGCCGTGACCAGCAAACGTTCGATATATTTTGATTGCTTCACTTCGGACGTCTTAGATTTTTTTGCTTCTTCGCGCGTCGCCGACATTTTGTCGTACAGTTCATCGTATTGAAAAATGGTCGGATCCTCTTCGAGTGCTTTCTCTTGAACAATACGCGCCTGTCGCTTCTGACTTTCGCCAGGACCAATTTCTATTTTCTTCTTCGCTGGCTGTTCATCGTCCGATTCGCTGTCGCTCATGAAAGCCGTGAGCCGTGAAGATGGCTTTTGTGGTTTGATGAGTCCATATCTAGAAAAGATGTTAGATATAGCTGCAACGTTTAATATTTGGCCTTAAATATTCCTTTCACTTACGGTTTTTGGGCCATGATTGCGATACGTTTAAAGTTTACTCAATAGTTCTCGTTGCCGCTCATGTGCATCAATTTGCGAAGTGATTCGAACTGTCATCGACAAATGTCAGAATTTGAACGAAGAAAGAAACAAAACTACTCTGAAAGGTACGACGCTCATCGCTTCGATGAGTACGACATTTATCTTTATTTATCGATCGGCTGAAGCCGAGCATACGGAACAATGCGTAGTGCGAATCTATACAGCTTAACGAATTGGCGACAAGTGTGCACAATGAGTACGCAGAGTACGAGATTATATAAATACTTAAGAATCAATTCGATATTTAATTCTGTAAATCAATAAGATGAATAAAAAAATGACACAACATGGCACCCCACAATTTTATATTTTGGGGAACTCACCAACAACTGATAAAAAAATTGGAGGCCGGCCTATAGAACAAACTGCAGTAGTTTTTCGCGGACAACGGAGTGCCGAGCGGTTTGAGGTCAAATTTTCGGCGTTCGAACAGTTGTTGGTGAGTTGTCCATCAGCAGTGGTGGCACAACATGACAATCGACAATTTTCTTTTCTCGTCATTGAGTTCGACGTCTGGCTCGATTTGGTTCAATCGCAAATGGTCATGAGTTTTTTGCACGATTTTTCATGGATTCGCAGGTTACCCGATTGATTAAAACATTTCTTGCAAAATACACAGACAAATGGCTTTTCGCCTGGAACGAGAGATAGGGAAAATGTAGAGAGAACTTGTTGCGATTCAGCTCCCGTGTACAATCAAATGTTCAGCTGGCCCATTTGCAGCTCACTACCTGTATGAATGCGGAGATGTCGTTTCAGTCCATCCTTTTGCGGAAAACTCCGCGTACAGTATTCGCACGAATAGGGTTTTTGGGTGGCGTGAACGATTCGAATGTGCTTCTGTTTGGGCACAAAACAAAACAAAATGGTTTCTTATCAATATTTGGGCTCATCGACGCCGAAGCGTGAACCGAGATGATTTCCATGGATATCTGAAAACACAAACCATTAGCGTTCGTCTAGTGGAAACAATCTTGCGACAAAGTTCGCATTGGTGTATCGATTCAGTTTTGTTTGGTTGTATTTTGATCGACAATAATTTCGGGGTTCGCTGTTCATATTGAATGTCATTGATGCCATTTCCGATCGCTATCGCTGCTGCCTCGTTCTCATCTTCCTCTTCCTCCTCCTCCTCATCGACATCATCGTATTCATCTTCGAAAACGGTTTCAATCAATTTCACATCTTCGGCTATCACATCGTCGCCATCCATTTGATTTGGCACACCATCGAAGCACACATCTTGCGTTGGATCTGGCGACACCAACGATTCTTCTCGATCATCGTACAGAGGTAAACTTTCATCTATTTCATTGGTTCCAACCCCATCATCAGCATCTTCGCTGACTAGAAACTCCACTATTTTCATGTTTGCACGCGGATTCAATGCATTGCATCTAAGCCGCGCAATTTCCGCATGTAATTTGACGATTATCTCGTCTTTCAGTTGCAACTCACGTTCAAAGTCATCGACCAATTCGGTGATCGATTGCTGATATTGCTTCACAATCGCCTCGTGGCTATGTCGCATTATGTATTTCGATTGTCCAATTGTAAAGTGATTCGGTTTTGAGGTAGCTGCGAGCGGTGGCAGTGGTGGTGGCGATAGTCGTGGCGACCGCGATACTGCCATCACCTTCGTAATGCCATTCCGGAATCGTGGATTTGTGTATGCCATTATATTTCTGTATTTTGTAATTTTGTGTTCGTTTCGGTTCCGCTTTTCTGTTGTGTTTTCGCCGTGCTCGGTTTTGCGCTATGATTTACGTCAAAAACTTGGACAACAGAAAAGCCAATCGTTGACGATTTTCATCGGAATGCGAGTTGGAGCAAAAATGTAACGAACACAATTCTTTTGTTCAACAAGTTCCTTCTCGGGTAAACAACAAAAATTCTTTATATAAATTTCTGGGTCCGCTTGAAAAGTGACCGCTTGTAATGGCTCCTGTTTTTTTTTGTTCAGTAGAACATCGAGCGTACCAGACGAGACGATGAAAAAAAACTAATGGGAACAACAAATTTTCTCCATATTTTTTTTCATTTTGACGTATTGGCAATTCGCTTCTACTTTTTGACACAAGCCGGATCGCTTCAGTCAACACACTCTTTGTGTCGTCTTTCAGGTGCCATTTGAATGTTTCGACCGTTGCAATTGGAAGGCGATGCGATTTTTTTCTTGCTTCTGAATTCAAACGAAACTCACAGTTATTTCATTTTTCATCAACAGAAACAATGCCGACGATGATTCCACGCTGCGTGCATTCCGTGCGTTTGAAATGAATGTGAATTTGGCTTCATTGTAGACCTAGTGGCCGATGTTGTTTCGGGCAACACTTGTTTCGTCAAGTCCGCGAATTCACAGAACACAAGAGAACACCATTTTGACGTTAGGACGACATCACAAATATCACTCAAGTGACGTCTCACGATTGGAGCGTGGTTTTTATTTTTTATTTTACGCTGCAAAGTGTGATTCGAATTGAAAAATAAAATTACCAATGACTCGATTTGACGGAAGTGCGTAATTTGTGTAGTAAATTGTGCGCGCGCGAGTGTTGAAATATTCTTGCTTTGATGCACATTTGAAGTGAAAAGTGGAAAAACGAGAACGAAATCAAAATGACTTCCTCCTCCATTGAAATCCCATTGCGGGATACCGACGAGGTTAGTTTGGCAGATTCGTGCTGTGGCGCGCACGAGATGGGAAGGGGGGCGAATTAAGTTCACTGAAACTAATTTGGATTTTGATCATTTATTTACAGGTAATTGAATTGGATCCAGAGCAATTGCCCGATGGCGAAGAAGTGCTGAGCATATTGCGGCAAGAGAATTCGCAAATTAATACATGGGTCAATGTTGCGGTAAGTTTCGCAATCATCAAATTGTGCAAACGGAACATTAACACCGCATTTTGTGTGTGACTATTTTTCTTTGCTCCTGCTGCTGATTTTGTGCATACAGGTCGCCTATTACAAACAAAATAAAACGCTCGAGTTTATTAAAATATTGGAATCGGCACGCGTCGAAGCGAATATCGATTACCGGGACTATGAGAAGGATCAGATGCGTGCGTACGATATGCTGGCGGCATACTATGTACAGGAGGCGAACCGTGAGAAGACGAAAGACAAGAAGCGTGAATTGTTCATGAAGGCCACCCACTTGTATACGACCGCTGACAAGATCATCATGTACGATCAAAACCATTTGCTTGGCAGAGCGTACTTTTGTCTGCTGGAAGGCGATAAAATGGACCAGGCCGACGCACAGTTCAATTTCGTGTTGAACCAATCGCCATCAAATATCCCGTCACTGTTGGGCAAAGCGTGCATTGCGTTCAATAAAAAAGATTTCCGCGGCGCATTAGCGTTCTACAAGAAGGCACTGCGAACAAACCCGAATTGTCCGGCAGCCGTACGACTTGGCATGGGTCATTGTTTTCTCAAGATGAACAATCAGGAGAAAGCAAGGTAATTCGGCTATACGATTCTAGTAGGACAATCCATATCTGTAACTGGGACTCTTTCCCATTTTCCATTGAAGGTTGGCTTTCGAGCGTGCACTCGAACTGGATCCGCATTGTGTTGGTGCATTGGTTGGCTTGGCCATATCAAAATTGAACCTACACGAACCAGAAGCCAATCGAATGGGCGTACAGATGCTGTCCAAGGCGTACACAGTCGATTCGACGAATCCGATGGTGTTGAACCATTTGGCCAATCATTTCTTCTTCAAAAAGGATTATTCGAAAGTACAGCATTTGGCGTTGCATGCGTTCCACAACACGGAAAATGAAGCGATGCGAGCCGAAAGTTGCTACCAATTGGCACGATCGTTTCACGTGCAAGGTGACTATGATCAAGCGTTCCAGTATTACTATCAGTCGACCCAGTTTGCACCTGCGAACTTCGTGCTGCCGCATTACGGACTCGGTCAAATGTACATTTATCGGGGCGACACAGAAAACGTGAGTGGACACATGGTAACGGTCCAGCAGATGCATTACTTGTATAAATTTGGTCGATTTTTTCTCGTCAACAGGCTGCCCAATGTTTTGAAAAAGTCTTGAAAGCGCAACCGGGCAATTATGAAACGATGAAAATTCTCGGTTCGCTCTACGCGAATTCGAGTTCACAATCGAAACGGGACATTGCGAAAACGCACTTGAAAAAGGTCACCGAACAGTTTCCGGACGACATTGAGGCGTGGATCGAATTGGCCCAGATCTTGGAGCAGAATGACTTGCAAGGCTCTCTGCAGGCATACGCGACAGCCACACATATTCTCAAGGAAAAAGTGAACGATGACATTCCGCCGGAAATCCTGAACAACGTGGCCGCATTGCACTATCGACTCGATAATTTGGACGAGGCGAAATCGAAATTGGACGCGGCCATTGAACGGGCCAAAATTGAATCGCAACACGACGACCAATATTACAATTCGATTTCCGTGACAATGAAATACAATTTGGCGCGTCTGAACGAAGCGATGTGCGCCTTCGACAAAGCCGATCAATTGTACAAGGACATTTTGAAAGAGCATCCAAATTACATCGATTGCTACTTGCGTCTCGGTTGCATGGCTCGCGACAAAGGTCTGATTTTCGTGGCTTCCGATTTCTTCAAAGATGCGCTCAAAATCAACACGGAGAACCCGGACACGCGCTCACTGCTCGGAAATTTGCATCTGGCGAAAATGCAGTGGACGCTCGGCCAGAAGAATTTCGAAACGATTTTGAAGAATCCAGCCACTTCGGCCGACGCATATTCGCTTATTGCGTTGGGCAATTTCTGGTTGCAGACACTGCATCTGCCGTGCAAAGAGAAGGAGAAAGAGAAAAAGTATCAGGATCAGGCGCTTTCCATCTACAAGCAGGTGTTGCGTACCGATCCGAAGAACATTTGGGCCACGAACGGCATTGGTGCCGTGCTCGCCCACAAGGGATGCATCAATGAAGCGCGCGATATATTTGCGCAAGTGCGTGAAGCGACGGCTGACTTTAGCGATGTTTGGCTGAACATTGCGCATGTTTACGTCGAGCAAAAGCAATACGTGAGTGCCATTCAAATGTACGAAAATTGCTTGAAGAAATTCTTCCGCCACAACAACGTTGAAGTGATGCAATACTTGGCGCGCGCCTACTTCCGGGCGGGAAAATTGAAAGAGGCCAAAATGACGTTGCTAAAGGCCAGACGAGTGGCGCCGCAAGATACGGTGAGTTCGGTGCAGCGAAAAGTCCGATTCCTCAAACATTTCTTTCTAATCGTCAACTGCATCTCGATTTGTGCAGGTGCTACTTTATAATATTGCGATCGTGTTGCAACGATTGGCCATGCTGATACTGAAAGATGAGAAATCCACGCTTGAAGTAGTTCTGCAGGCTGTGCACGAATTGGGACTGGCACACAAGTAAGATAAAGAGACATTTGACTCACGCGTTCAATTTTCGTAATTTATGTTCTACTCTGTCCTTCCAAACCTACGAACAGATATTTCACCTACCTGTCGGTGCATGGTGATAAGACGCGCTACAACATTCAGTTGGCCAGCATCGAAGCGAATCAGTGTCAAGATTTACTATCACAAGCTCAGTATCATGTGTCGCGTGCACGTCGCATTGACGAAGAGGAAAAGAGTTTGCGGCAGAAGCAGGAAGAAGAACGGGCCGCTTTCAAGAAGCGACAAGAAGAGGAACGCATTCGACTCGAAGCAGAACGGCACAAGAACAAGGAAGAGATGCTGCTGAAACGGCAAGAGTACAAAGAGAAAACGAAAAATGCACTTTTGTTCTCCGAACCGCCACCAGAGTCACGAAAGAAAAGTGCTGGGGGTCGTGGCCGTCGCGACGAATATGTATCTGATTCAGGCAGCGATGCCAATGTGCCGCGTGGAGATGATGGCGTCGGTGGCGATAA
>JANTFB010095985.1:0-13421 GCA_026546635.1 Porricondyla nigripennis | reverse complement strand
AATAATAATAATAACGTTGGAATCTACACACAATAACAAAATTAACAGCTAATTGAATAAGAAAAAGCATGCAGAAAAGAGAAGAAGAAGAAGAAGAAGAAGAAGAGGGAGGAGGAGGAGGAGAGTGGAAAAACGGCCTGAAAATATCTATGCGTTGAAACATCACGCGCATGACTTTCGCACATTGCTCCACGTGTCTTCAATGTCACCTTATCGAAAACATTGCATTTCTCATTCGCTCTCGTCTTGTGCAGCCAACATACATCGGAGGTTCATTCCGAATAATGTGCAATGTTCGGATGAATTTTCATGTGGAGCCGTGTTCCAAGCGCAACTCTCATTATTGTCTACGTGCCTCTAATACCTTCAAAAGTCTATCTGTGAACCTGTCTGTTCGTTCATTCGCCATTCTCCAATCGAATCGTGAGTGTTCAGCATTTTCGTGCTTCTCATTCATGCTCAACAAATAAAAAATGATTGCCAAGCGAAGCCAGGCAGAATGCGCGATGCGCATACCCTATGTGTGCTGTTTCACCTGTCCGCGAACTACATGCTAGATGTGTGTTTACTGTTTACTCTATCAGCATAAACATTTGTCTATGTATCCGGAAACACCTTGATCTTGTTTACACGTAGTTCTTCAGCTGATGGAACAAAGTTTTATCTGTGCAGTGTGCACAATGTAATTCTAATATTACGCTCATCGATCGACAATGTTCGCATGTTGATCATTTTTTTCATACGTTCACGACTTTCCACGGCCGGCCGGCTACCGACGATTCCCCGTGTAGGTAACATTCGCAGCACTTGCACTTCTCACATGCAGCACAATCCGATTGTTTTTTCTGCTCTGTCGGAATTTCGTCATGGATTTCACCACATCTTAATCGGAGCCACATTGCGAGCTTGTGTTGATCGCGTGAATAAGGTGTTTATTCAACAATTGGACAGGCGGATGCATTCACCATATCAATCGCGACATTTTTCAATGAAAACGTACAAATTTGAGCAGAAAACAGAAAACGCAAGAGAAAGAGAAGCGCGTGTTTTGTTTGTGGTCTCCGGGAAAGTTGTCAGGTGACCATTGGTGCGACGCGCACGCACGCAAGTCCCGGCACCAGTGCACGTCGATTTTGGATGCCATATATAATATTATACACATATGCACATATGTTGTGTGGCGTAAATGGACGCGATAGAAAATAACTGCAAAACTATACGAAAAGTCGTTAAACCTGATCATTGGGTGCTTTATTCTCCGGTATGATCGTCTATCAAACCGACCGCATCTGCATTTCTATTCATTCAAAATTCATGTGTCTGCATTGAGAGGTGATTCGAAATTCCACGTATGATTTCCCTTCGAACTGACATTTTTCACCGTGAATGAGCCAACGAATAATGTAACCAGCCGAGGCACGCATTAATTATTTATTATTTATTATTTTGCTACATGAACTGGAAGCTCGATGATGGAGACGCGGTTCACGCTCACCACGCATGCACACACGTTGGGTTTGCGGTAGGCAGCAGGCAGGTATAGATAGACGGTTACAGCTGTACAATCACAAAGAAGTCAATGCACGGCGCTTTCCATCATTTGCCTTTTATTTATAAGCTACACACAATACGAAACACATAACCATACTATTCAAATACGATTGGCCAACGTGGAGCGTGGTCGTCGACGAAATGATAAATTTTGGACAATTTCACCGATAACAAATACGAAAAGAAAAGAAAAAACGAATTCGAATGGGAATCGAATCGCCTCATTTCATTGTCGATTAACCGTAAATTTCGTGCTGATTAAGATCGAAAAACGAAATGATTTGTCCAGTTTTGGTGTGAAATGCATCCACCGAACGGACGGATATTTTTAACAACACTTACGCAAAGTTGGTATTCATTGGGCGACGGGCTGCGACGATTCATGCGAAATATATCATTACGCCTTGCGTCGTTCATGAATAATGAAATGAAACCAAAGACTCCATTCGGTTTCTTGTCTCAAATGCGCACTCATCAGATTTCATCGTGTATCAGTTCCGTTACAACGGATATTGTATCCCAGCGAAATGACACTCGCTGCCCATCGAATACCAATGACACGGCTCTGTCCACTTCAATTCAAATTATCTCTTTCCAATCGTCATTCGGGTGTCACATCAAAACCTCTTGCGCATCTATACGCAAGCGGAACCCGGCTCTATCCAACGCTACTCAGCAGGTGTGGACTTATGTGCAGGAGCCGAGGAGCGAAACGAACGACCGAAGAGGAGTGACTCACAATAACGGATATGCATGAGCTTGAATATAGTGTGAATTCCTTCGTTGCTTGTCATGTTCATGTGTCGACTAGTATGTTGCACTAGGAATGTCAACGAATATTTCAAAGGAGCAAATGTCAATGTCATGGGCCACTGCCATAGCAAAGAGATTGTCAGTTGTCACCGAACCGAACGTGAACGGTACATGCTCATATTCACTGCACTATATGAATCGATTTATGCGGCAATTGATTTGAACTTCATAGCGGAATTTATTTTGAACTACACAGCGGAATTTAATTTTATTTTCCTTTCTGTTTGATTTCGTCGAAATCGCACCAAAGTTCTGCTTTGCCAATTCATAATTTCAGAATGAATGGAGTGGGCTACTCATAGTACGCAATTCAGACGGTGCTCTTGGTGAGATGAGATACGAGCATCCGTTACACCAGACGAACCCACTGGTGAGCGAAAATATGATGAACTTGCCAGAAGTGATAAAATAATTAGTGGATCTTCACGGAAGATGTAGATGGTGTAATCATTTTCAGTTCGTCCTTTACGTCGAGTCACTCCAGTATGAACGTAATACGCTTGTGACTGAGCGGGAGACCGCCTGTGCGGCCCTTCTGAAATCAGTTGAATGATTGTGTTTGTTGCAAACTTCCGTGTCTTTCGGAAACGAAAGGAACCTCAAATGACATTTGTGGCCTTCTGCAGCACAAGAATTCCTCTCTTGAAATTTCTATTCGAAAATACAGCAATACAGAGTTTGGATAGCCACGAAAACATCAAAAGCGATGAAAATTGTGAAAGATCGTATAAAAAAGAACTTGAAAATTTCCCTTTGATCACGTATCTTTCCACGGTTTTGAGCGGAAGCCCCAATTGAAAACGATTCTGCCGAACCAAATAAAGCACAGAGAAATTGAATTTTGCTCAAATATCATCACCCGCAGATGTCATTTTGGGGAAACGGGTACGATAGAACACCATCACTTTTTTCGAAAATTCGTCGATGGTTATCCCCGATCGTACGTGTGCCTAACGTACCTTGGTGCACATCACTACAATAACATCACTACTGCACCTCCCCCTAGGTTCCGCTCGAAAACGAAATTAGCGCCAAGTCATTCGAATGTATTAGCGTAATTCGATATCACGCATTCCGGGCAACCTGTGTAGATCTACATGTTCGGCTGCTTCCGCCGTCGCGTATCTTCAGTACGGAACAGTGGCTTTAACACGGCGCTGATTGTGATGGGCTTTCGTGGATGCCAAAGAAGAAACATAGGTTGAAATTGTTGGCTGCTCGGGCTCAGCCAAGATATGCGCAATATTCACCGGACTTCCGCCACACAAGCGAAAACGAAATGACTAGCTAGACACTGCCACCGATTTCATTGTTTCGGCCGTCGAACGCGATGCGGATGCTGCCGGATTTTCATTCAAGAAAATCCGAAATCGAAGCGAGTGAATGAAGGCGGGGCTCACAATTACGATCAAATCAAATCATATTCGTTCTTCCCATTAAACGGTACACGATCAATTAATTACTCCATTTCCCCATCTTCGTGTTCCGCACTATGCCGTCTGTGGTGTGCTCTGTGTGCGTCGCCCCAACCGGCAGAAGAAAAATAAACGCTAAATACTAATGGAAAATGTGTTGAACGTGTTGCGCGCGCACCGTTCAGCATCCCGGGCGTGTATGTGTGCGTCGGAAACAATACTGAGAACAAAGTCAACAAAAATATCCGTTTTTTCTTTGCTCGCTCTTAATTTATCGCAATCACGATCAGGTGAAGCGTAAAGGTGTAGACAGGCAGCAAGCCACAAACCGCCGCCAAGCTTTTGTTGTCGTCGCCGTCGCTTTAACTCGTTTTTTCTCTTCAAATTGATTCGAATTGCGTTTGACTTTTTCGCGTCGTTCATACACACATCAATGCCGATGCATTTGCCGCACGAGTTTTGCACAGAATTTTCCCAAGCGCCAAATGCAGCGCAGCGCAAACAAGACTCTAGAGCAATGCGAAGCTGTGCGGATATCTCAAATGGAACGGAACACAACAAATTTATATTTCATCAAATTTGATGGATTGATTTGTGCGCGCATCGGCAAGCTCGCCCCGTGTGTCGATGTGCTTATACCTCGGCATATCACCAGCCACAATACGAGCCACTGCCATTATTAGCTAGCTTAAGTCATTCAGTGAGACATTTCATTGTGAAATTTATGCAATTTCATTTTTCATTGTATGCGCAACGTCGCAACGGAGGCCAACGGAGACGGAACGACGGGCGACGACGGGACATAAAACGAGTTTCGCTGACGCGGAATACGATTTATTGCCGTGGCAGAGAGCATCAAACGGAAATTGAAGATAGACGGATACGCACAAATAGAACGATCCGATTGTGTGCGCTGGAACTGGAACTGGATATGGACTGTCGACGGCGGGCATTCTTCATTCGCTAAATAAATCCAATCAAATCCAAAACAAATCGAATCACACCTTGCGCAGCGTCTGGCGCATTTCGTTCGATGCCCATTCGAAACTGGATGCGCGATCTAATCAAATCCACGTATGAAAACACCAATTTGGATGCCGTCAAAATGGTCAATAAAAATAAATTGGTTGCATTACGAGTGCCTGGTTCTAATAGAATAGCTCAATGGGGATATCCGTGTCCATCTTCGATCGCATTGCATTGCATTGCTCCCGGTGCCCATGACCATGCATTTGTTGTGTGTTTGCTAGGAATTTAAATTGGACGCATTTCGCGGTGGCTGCGGCTGCTGTCGAATGTGGCTACGATTTACGATAGCCGAACGGCATCCATTAAATTCCACTTCGTCTAAATAGTGATGATTGTTCGTTCGTCTTCTCTTCGACTTGTGATGTTGGATCGGCCAGCGTACGGATGGGATGGTTCAGGCCAATGACTAATTATTGCAAGAATGTCGTACAAAAATATTCTCTTGAATGCCTTCGCCCAAACGCCGCACCGCACAGACACCCATCCGAAGCCGTAAACAATAATAATCATAATATTTTCCACATTATCGTCATCGCTGCGACGCTGCGATCCCTCCTTGATGTCTCTGCGAGTGTGTGTGCATTCACGACAACGAAATAACAATAAAAACGTAAATGGCATTCGGTGGACAGCATGGACAGACCGTTGTGCGTGTTTCGATGGCTGGCCAACGCATGAATGCAAACACACAGACATCGGCGACGAGCGTGATGGAGCGAACGAGACGGACACAAGACGAAAGTCAATGAATTCATGAACTCATTGTATTGACGTTCCGTGACAAATTCAATTGAGTTTACAGCGTTTGATCATTTCACGTTCACCAAGTGCAATCAAAAGGCACCCAAGGAACATTCTTCGGATGTCTTTTGTTCGTTCGTTCGTTCGCGCTACTCTCGCGCCGCGCCGATTGTTCATTGTCCGTTCCGAAGCGGTTCCGAATCGACGACAACCTATACAACGTTGTGGCCGATCGATGTTATTATATCCAGATGCCGTGCGCTGGTGTGAACTGCAAGTCTACGGCTGTGTGCTGTGTGGCAGCGATAGACACCCGATAGGTAGGGTAAGTGTACAGTTCTGGATTTGAAATGAATAATCCACGAATGCCGTACGTACGAGTATTGGCGGGCCGTTTAAATGGCAAAATGTATCACGAACCGAAAGACGGAGGAAGAGCAGGAGGCAAACTCCACACAATTCTCTAGTTGACCGAAATCAGAGTAAAAATGGAATGATGTCGCTCGCTTCGAACTCTACCGAAATCCATTTTGTGTGTTAGGTAGTTGGGACGGGAGGACGACGCCGACCATTCGAATAAAATCGAAAAATAAATATTGTTTCTTTGGGCAAATGGGCATTGCATAATTCGCTCGAACGAATCACGCTTACGCCTGACGTGAATTTAAATTTAGAAAATTCTGTTCGACGGTCGGCGACTGTGAGGCCGTACGCCCGAGCCCGATCACACTGTGTGCAGTGTGCAGTGTGTGCGAAAAACGAAAGCGAAGAGAGAGAGGGAAAAATGAAAAAGAAAAAGAAAAACAGAAAAAACTAATGCGGATAATGATCTGCTGGTGCCAATTTCTCAGAAATTAATTCATGAAACATTGAGATATTCCACGATCAACGCCACACACACACACGAACAGAACGCGAAACCGTGCGTTGCCTACATTGCCTACTGCTATCCAATGGATGATAAATAATAATAAATAAATCGTTCGCGAACGTAGGTGTATGTGCAGCGCCGATCTTCGGCTCATTCGGATCTAATCCGTTGGCAATGGATTATTTCCGACGCTCTCGCACACGGCGCCTAAAGAGCTCAGATCCACACCCAAACGTTATTCGGAATTTCAATGGCAAATTGGATTCGCCTCGTTCGCACTTTGCTCCGAAACGGGCCACTTTTATTCTTCGTCCGTTTCGGAGACGATCGGACGATATCGAGGCGTCGCAGTCGCGATCAACATCAAAAAAAGATCTGGAACGCACTCACCCTTGTCTCGCTCTCCGCATCCACACACAACACAACTAATGGCCTAATCGCATCGATATTTTTCGGTCACCATCGATCCCGATTAGAGCAATAACGAATAATAAATAATCCTCAATTTGTACGACGTTCTCTGCACCTGAACGGACGAGCTCATTGTGATCGCGCTTCGATGCGGCGAGTAGTCGTCGAGTTCACACAACAATTCAATTGAGTTGATATCGACGAGGCACGCGATTCTATTCTGTTTACGATCGAACGATTGCGAAAGCACTCTCAATTTCTCCAAGTAGGATCCGCGATCGCCGTACACAGGTAGGCCAGCATGCGCAAATAGAAATGTAATGCTGACGCACCGACGCAGTGGTGCACCTGTTGCAGCCGACCATAAAATCATATAAATTACGTGGTTAATTGACCATTTCCATTGGCGAATGCTCATTGCTCATGGATGCGGTTGCTGTTTGTTCTTTGCCGCTGGCTGTGCGGCGCGCGATTTTGATTTTGTTTTCCGTGACGATTAAGGTGTATCGCGTTCGGCGATAAATTCGATTTGTGTAAGGAATCCAATAAAATAAATGGTTCGGCACGCAACCCGTGTGCGATGGCTGCGAATGCAGTGCACGGGGCGTCGGTGATGACGACCGACTCAAACGGCGGATATGGTGCATTTCACGCTTGTAAACCTAATTGCAGCATGTTCGGTGTAATGTGATGCGGGTAAATGCATTGCATTAGCGAATGTGTTGAAATTTATCGCCAGACTAATGATGGACGAGCCATCGATGAACGGTGACGGTTGATGGACGGCATTATCGAAATTGGTGCTCCCTTCGGTCGCCGCATGTTGCGCCGATAATAGAGTGTGTGTGTGTTGATTGACACCTTCGTTCGTGCTTTCTTCGCTTCTTCTGTCAAGAGAAATTGTGCACGGCCGAACGGAGGAGCGAGCGATCGAGTGACACATAGGTCACGTGCGCGTCACGAAAATTCCTAGTTTTGCTTGCGATCAGCTCTAATGTGCACCGAATGACTAATGCGTCTGCGTGCGAATGACGAGCACAACCACAACCAGCAGTGGCGACAGTCGCCACAGGCAGCACCAACCGAGTGGAGGCGAATGCAGGTCTAGGCCACACCGAAAAATCGCCATTCGGTCGAGTGCTGACAACTTTAGATATGTGATTTCGAAACGACTACGACGAACGTCGAACGGTGAAATTGTGCAGCGGGCGCACGTGGTTCGCGTTCGAATGTGCTTGCGGAGTCGGACTCATCAGTGGCATGGCAGTGCATGCAAATCGTGCATTTTTCGTGCAAATCTTGTTCGGCAAGTGTCTATAAATACATTTTTTTTTTTGCAAACGCGCCGAAGCCGACTCTCGCCTGTGGATTGCGGTAGAAATGGCGGATCGACGTGAGCTGAGCACATCTTATCGGCGTGGCCACCGCGAAAATGAATTTCTTTGGTGCGCACACATTGGCACGTCCACAGGTCCACACTTCGCCGCCATCATCGTCTGCGTTTATTGTTCACGTTTTGCGCGGAACCACACCGCGCGCGAGCGTCCGCGATACACGTATGCATCGGCCGAAGGTAAAGGAACCCATTTTCGAAAACCGCACGCCAGTCGAAATGAGCAGAAACAACGAATGAACTCTCTCTCTCTCTCACTGTCTCCGATCCATCTGTATGCATGTGATTGTCTCGACGCTTGTCGCGGCCACTCCAGTGCATGCAATGCGATGAGGAGAAGACTCGGCGACAGCAGCGTTCCATTGATATGCAAATTTATTTTCTGCTTTTATTTCAAACAAGGTCATTATTTCGAACGAATCCACCGTTAGTTAGTCGAGAAGACAAATGCAAACCGACACACACACACACACACCGGCCCAGCCATGGACCGGTGAAGAAGGTTTCGAAGGCACAAGGCAATGAAAAGAAGAAAGAAATATATTCTATGTTCGCCATTATTAGCATTTTTCGGTGTTCGCGACTCGGCGATGCTGATGATCGGAGCATATGGATGGGGTTGGCGCGCACTATGGCCAATGCGAGCACCCAGCGCATCCGTGTGGATGCCGAACGGCGCTACATTGAATTTTGTTCATTTCATTTCTAGTCGACGATCATTTCTTTTCATCGATGTGCATGCGTGTGTGTGTCGGCGCGAGCGAGCCGCCCGATTTTACGGTATTCGCGTTTATCTCTTCGAGGCGAAATAATTATATGCAGACGACATTTCACGATTGAACGCGATAAAGAAACGAAACAAGAAGAAGACGAGCGAATTGCAGAGCCCCACATTCATTCGAAAATTAGTTCTCGCGATCTTTCTCTCGCGAACAATTAACCGCTATTTCGGTGCCTGGTGTACGGTGTGCGCGATGGGCCTGGCTGAGCCGAACGCACAAAACGGAAAATACATTCGGCCGAAGATCCGTTAATTAAGATCGAATTTCGACCACTCTCGCATTGACCACCGTATGCTAATGCGAGCGATGCATCGATGAACGAGACATGTATTTGCCATATCGAATTGGGCAAAACGACCGAAAATGTAGTTCACGCCATCAAAATGGACATGAGTGACACGAATCAGAGATCGCACACAATGGCAGCTCTATCATTACCACTATCGCCCGTCGAGAAAAACGAACGGGGCTATCGAGTCGCCGATTGTGACAAGAATTGGCGGCGCCGGCCGTTTGTCTCTTGACAATGCACGGTTGCTGGGGGCAAAACGATTTCCATAGCGCACGACGTAAGGTTCCCCAGCCGCAGGCGATCGAAATGAAGAAGCATTGCGATTGCGATTTCCCGCCAAGAAAATTATGGTTTGCGGTGGTGCGAGAGCGATGGCGGGAGCGCGACGTGAAGGCGAAACGAAATTCTTCGAAAATGATTTTGATTTTGACCCATTTTCCCGAAGAATGTTTTCTTAGCGTTTTTCACCTACACACGGCATACGGCAATAGGATTATTATTACTTTTCACCGAAATAAAAAGAAAGAAAATATATTTTCGGGCTGAGCGAGAGACCGTGAAACCTGTCGGTGGCATCGTCGCCTGGCTGCCGCCG
This sequence comes from Porricondyla nigripennis, assembly GCA_026546635.1. Taxonomy (NCBI): domain Eukaryota; kingdom Metazoa; phylum Arthropoda; class Insecta; order Diptera; family Cecidomyiidae; genus Porricondyla; species Porricondyla nigripennis. The sequence continues at coordinate 3,528 of JANTFB010095985.1, read as the reverse complement.
CCCATATCGAATACGCACACAATGTCGTCGTGCCTGTGCCGCCGCTCATTTTTCACGAGTCGTTTTTCATGCCAAAAATGAAACACATTTTTTCGACTGACGAAAGATTCATACGTTCGACATCGATTCGGGCGAAGGCAACGAGGCGATCGCGGCTACCACGCACACGCTTCGGGCCGACGGATTAGAATCGCTCGCACTCGACGTGATCGAGCGATGCGAGCGAGCGAGCGATTTCAAACGAAGAACAAACACAATTTCGTTTGACAATGGCGATAAATGGAGTGAAATTGGCCTTCGATGCGTCGACAATGAGCGATGACCATATTCGCCTGTTGCAATGCGATACCTGATGTCGAATGCAAATTGCCCGTCGCCGCCGCCTGCCCGCGAATAATGTCAATTAGATGAATCGCTGTGCCCCTGTCTCAGTCGATGCGCGATAGCGCTTCAACTGTTTGAAATCGGCTGGCGGCATTAAGGCGACGATTCACGATGTGAATGTGTGAGGCGCGCATCGAATCGCGTGTTGAGTGATCGAACAATGCGAACCATTCGCTCAAGACACCGGTACCCGAGCTCAAGACACATTCGCCGCTGATTGCGAGGCAACTCTACCATCCCGAGCGGCGCCATTTATTTCATTTTTTATGGTCGACGGCGCGGTGCAGTGGCGACGAGAATCGTTTGCAAAGCAATTTACTCATTTCTCTCTCGGATCGAACGCGATGAATGTACGCGCTACGCCGCTACGCGAAGTTTGAGCGTGAACCTGAGCTGGGCCTGGTGCACATCATCGAAATCACGAATTCGGACAGAGCCGACGGCACACAATCGCACTCGACGCGCCGCCGTACGTCCATTTGCTCGCGAACAATCCATGCGAAATTTTAAACAAAGCGGCGGCGGCGACCGTGTCAGGCAGAGTCGATGGTGACGACGACGATGGGTCTGTGTGTGCTTGCGCGTCTCCGTCGCAGAGTGTTTGTGCTTGGCACGGCGAGTCAGCGATCGCACTTTTGCTATTGTTTTCTATCGCTTTTCGTACGATTCCACTCCGTTCGTCCCAACGCGCACCGCTCTCTGCCCATTTCGTTTCGCAATTGTTGACTTTCGGCGTGTGTGCCTTCGGTGACACACATAATTGCGTTCGTGTCTGCCCAATGAGCCAGTGCCAGTGACGCCTGCCGCTTTGTCGCAGTCAAATCAGTGTTTCTGTTTTCGTTTTTTCGAGTCTTTTGATGCAAACCCTTTCGTGGCTCTTATCAGTTTTGGCCATTTCGTCGAAAACCCAAATGGAACCCAAGTGCGGTGCGTGGAGTTCCTATGAGCTACGAATGTCGTCATCACTGGCCCTCACTCCACCGTCGAGTTGTTGACGATTTTATCATTTCCATTTCACGAACATGAAACGGCCGACGACAACGACGACGACGAGCGTCGGGCGAGACGCATCCATACGATGGAACGGACGTCATAAAAATTAGAATGTGTTTGGCTGACGTCTGCCGTTATGCACACGTTACACCGTACTCCACGGTCTGCGCCACACCGAACGCGCATGGATCGGATATGAACGGTCGGTTGGCTCGGTGTCTTTCGAAATAAATTTGTGTATAAATTAGAGAAGTAGAGCAGCTGCTAGTGTCTGCTGTCGCTGCGACGGCAACGGCGACGGCGACTGCAATTGTCCCATCCGACGCCAATTCATATCGGTTCGCTGTTGTGCGAATGTGTGTGAGTTGTGGCGCTGCCTGCAATAGTCAGCGTGGCCGTGCTGCGTTTCTCTCCGCATTTCATCTTCTCGATGGCGCGTAGGCTCGATAGCACAATTGGTGTGTGTGTGCCTGCTGCCTGTGCACGGTCGTGTCTTCGGAATTGAAGAAAAAACGTGAATGGCCGGCTGCGGACTGATATCGTTCGAGGCAGAGCGAGAGAGACGCACACTTGAGTGAGCCTGGTATGGCATGACATGTCGTGTTTGACGACAAACGCCACATCTAATTGCCTAACGCAATCGGGCTTTGTCCAGTCAAACTGCATTCTATTTACAAAACGAAATGCGATTCCAATGCGACGCAGTGCCGTTGTCTGTCCGCCATCCGACGACAGCACCGAACAACAGAAACAGCTAAACGAAACGAACAAAGAGATTGTTGAGCGGCTGGCGAATGTCATCAGCATTGCGAACGTGGTGCTCTGCGGACTTCGGACGGCGAGAAAACAGAACCGAGATGAGACGAGATGAGCGACGCGAACGTGTGAGTGGCAATTGCAATTGCAAATGAATAAATTCGTCGCGTTCGCCCCGGAATGATTCGTCCGGACGAATGGTTTAGGTGTGAAATATGCGGTCGATTCGATGAGTCACACTGACTGACTGACTGGCTGACGGGCCACTGAGCTGAGCACGGCATCACTGGAATGCAGCCGCCACCGCAACGATTCACCGTCGACGCATTCGCTGACTCATCCAATCGGAATAATTCCGTTCGAATTGTCACCGTTGCGCAGCCGGTGCTGATACATGCGGAAGGAGGCCCGATCGATGGCAGCGGCCATTCCGTTGAAGATGGGACCTTCGGAACGGAGAAATCAATCCAATCGCATTGCGGTTTAAATCGGTTTCGGTGAATGTGAATCATTTGTCGGTTTCGGCTCGAGCGCGTGTCCATTCGATTCGTCGCTCGGCCACAGTAAAAGCGTCCTATCGATCGATGTGTGCTAATCGGCAATAACTTTCGGAGCGGTAAAACTCTTATCGGCGATGCCTTCCATTTCGAGCATCCGAAAATGGAAATTAGTTAATCCGGAGCGTGCACGCGCGAGCGCATGGCAACGACAACACTCCAGCGGCATTTGGTCGAGAAAAGATCGACGAGCACGTCGCACACACCAATGCCAAATTGTTCGCAAACATTTCGTAAGGTTATTAGCCTTTGGGCATTCGTTCGTGTGCGCGGGGCCAGGGCTGCATTCGAAGTGGACGTGACGAACGAGTCGTTTCGCATTTTTCGTTTTTCTCGAATATTAGAGCAGACGGCTTCTGGTGCACCACGCACTGCACTATCATTCGATACGCACCGATCGTACGTGGCGGCCGGCTGGGTCGACCGTTACATTTTATGGATGCTTATTTCCCTTCATAATTCGTTCGTTTCTCGATACTTCGCTGCCGCGCGGCAGTCATCGAAATGGATCGTCGCGTGTTGGCCTCGCATTCGTGTGATTTCGGGCTCAGATCGCTTCGGTCGTCTCCGTTGACTTGAGCGTCGCTCAACATTCATTATTATTATTATCGATCGATAAATGGGCTGAGTGCGATCAATAAATGCATCTTCGGCGAAGTGAGATGAAGCGGTGCGTACGGTGTATGTGTAAACACCGAACACAGGCTGGCTGGCTGGCAGTCAGCCGCACAAACGACCTACGTGGACCAGCGCGCGAGCGGCGATTGCGAACGAGAGATTGAGTCAACAAAGAACAGAAATTCGATATGAAAAAGACAAATAAATGAATAATTAAATG
>JANTFB010095875.1:0-13423 GCA_026546635.1 Porricondyla nigripennis | reverse complement strand
TTCACGGGATAGCATTTTTCACTTCGGAAAAAGGGATAATCCCGTAAAAAAAAGGATAGATACGAGCGTTACGCATGGATATAGGAGTACTGCCTTTTATCCGCAACCATTTATGGGAGTCAATATTGAAATATACGTTTGAGACTTACTCCGCGTCGGAAATTCGGAACAGGACTTGCGGCAGGTGAGAACGTTCGCCATCGGAAATTTTCTGGAACAATCATATTATATGGTATAATTGAGTTTGTATTCGCGTACGTGAAATAATGCATTTCCGGGAACATTCTATTCGAGAATCTGTCTTGCTTCAGGCAAAAATGAAATGAAACCCGAGTGGCAACTGGCAACTCCATAAAAATGCTTTTTACGAATTCATTTGATGTTGCCGCCGGATACGGCCGGACGTTGCTCAGATGAGAGTCAAATATGATGCCACTTCTCTCGAATTTTGGTGTTCTTGTTTCGGCAGATTTTATTTTGAATGCACTGGAGCGCCATTCGCAGGTCGACAATGGGTGTAATGAGGAGACATGGCCCAGAATCGGCACGGAGCATGCATTCGAGGACGAATTGGTAAACCAATTATAATTTTACCCATTCCATTCCGAAGCTTTAAAGCGGCTTCAGGTCGCATGGCAAGGTAGGTATGGCTGTGACTCTGAGTGAAACCAACTAAGCTAACGAAACTTACTTGAGTGCAACTTCCAAATTTTCCCGCACAACACTGAGGCGAGCGCCGCTCAATTCCAAAACTTGCTCCAATTCGTGCGGCCACAGGAATGTTCGCGAATTCAGATAAATTTCTTCGGCTGAAAATTAACACATCACCCATTTATCCGGTACGACTACGCGGTGCATCCACATCAGCAACAACTCCGTAGACACATGCGATACATGCAATTTCGACACACACGTGTGTGCTTCTGCACTATATATACAGAGGCAATTCCAGGCAGACATTTCCAGTTCTGAGTTTTTCATTCCGACGTTCGGCTGTTGCTTTTCTAATTGCATCCGCTGTGCCGCGCTAAACTATGTGCGCCACCAAACAGACAGAAGAGTCAGAGGATGGTAGAAGGGTGGAGGAGCTCGGCAGCACAGTGTCGAGGTTCCCGGCAGCAAATACTCCGAACGAACGAATCAAAGAAATCGCAAAGTATTTTCTAGCATTCATCTTGCCAGCGAGTGTGTCTGTATATGCTTTGCACAAATAGAGAGTGGCTTGTTGTGCAGCGTCTCCTCATATTGTCATATATAGAATATGCAAGTGGCATATGGATAGGATATACGGTGCACATTTATGGAAAAGTGTGCGCAAAACGGTGAGAAGATTAGAATTTCAAATGAGTTCATTCGATGCAAACATTGCCAGTGTATTGTGTTTTCCGCTATTTTAATGTTTAACATTATCAGCACACATATTCGCATTGTTTTGCCTCAATTCCAGTGCGGAGTATCTGCGCCAGTCTACTGCTCAACTGTTCGGTGTGTGCATATGAGCCTTCGTTCGCGTGAAGTACTTCCGCGGTGCGCTCATCATTCGTCGACATCGTTACAACACACGAGCACACGCACATTTGCACACCGGTCCCGGACTATTTATGCAATAAATAAGTGCTGGTTAAGTTAGTCGATCGACGAGAACAAGGCAAAGCACACTCACTTATGGGAAAAGAGAGGAGCCGACAAATCAGGGGGCAAACAACCATCAATGAGCATCATAATTCCGATGAGTCTCAATTGACTGACATTGCAATTTCCAGCACGAAATCGGACTGCCACTGGCAAGCGAATATCATCCATTCGAAAAACGACGAAAGAAGGAGTGAATGGTCGCCCCCTTCCGATCACTGAATTGTGAATCTTTCCCATGAAAGAGAAAAGAAAAAGGTTCCCAGTTCATTCGTGAGTCACAGAGTGACGTGGGGCACCGGTTCGAACGGGAAGATGGAAGAGAAAAATGATGAGGCGAAATTGTTAACACAACAACGAATAAATTTGGTTTGCAATTTTCCGCAGACTTTGTGCAAACACAAAACCAACCGTCAGAGCATCGGGCGAATAGTAAATAGATATACAAATGCCGCTGCCACCCAGCAAACGCAGTTCAAGTGCAATTAATATTTATGTGTGTAACAAAAACATGGAACCGCACGCGCGCGCTCCACGCTTTGCAAAATCCATACACGGAGCGCAGGCAACCAGGCAGCCAGCCAGCCAGGCAAACATTGCACAGCCACACATTATTATGTATTATGGTATCTAAATAGAAAGCTTCTGTTTTCACAAAAACCAAACTTGCGCCGAGTCGAGCTCGAACTTGCATGTTCAGCCTGCAGGAACGAGCGAAGTGGAAGGTATGAGTGGTAGGAGGGGCGGCATAGAGGCTGGGAGAGAGACAGAGCGGGCAAAAAGAAAATGATCGAATGTGAATCGTAAATTATTCGTGCGAAATTACTTCACTCACAAGACTTCGCCACTCGCCGAAGAAGCGTTCCTTGCACGTCCGCGACTCGGCATTCCGAAAAACCAGGTGAATCGCAATCATGGCATTGTGTTTGCTACGGCCAATAGAGTACGTCAGAGAACCCATCAACAGTAGCCAACATTTCTGACTGCACAGGCACACAGCGCTGTTTAGATGGCGTATCACACGAGTCGGAGAGCTCTTAGAAAGAAGTGCGAATAATGTGGCCGGCATTGTACCGCATGGAACACACTGCGTTTTCCTCGATTGCGTTGGCTGATGCTATGTGCAAATTATTTTATTCAAATTTCATGCAGCTCTGGAAATGAATTCTCGCAAAACAACGTCCCGGCCCTCACCGTTCCGCCCATCCGGTCACACTGTAACAGATCGAGCGCATCGTCGACCAAATGCAACGCTTCACCGCCAGTGGAATTGGAGCATGAAAAATGATGCAACCGAAAAAGTTTCACAACTGCCGTCGTCGTGCATATCAATCAATTGCAGCATCGCAAAGTCTTCGAATGTTGCATATTTGTAAATAAATTACCGTCAAGTGTGGCGTGGTGCAGCAGAAATATAACACGTTCGGCTGCCTTCTTAATTTCATCCTTGAGTTTAACGATACGCTCATCTTTGCATTCATTTAAATAATTTTGCAGTGCAACCACTTCAGCTGTTTCCTTCGGTCGTTCACCGGCATGCATTGACATCTCTTCGAATTCATCGCAAATGCTTCGTCATGTAACGGTACACAGCGGCAACCAGACAAAATGTGGAAGAATTCAAATTGAGGCAAATCATAATGCAAAACAACAGATACAATATTTTCGATCCGTTCTGCTGGTTCACACGCGTGCACCGCCCGATCGAAAACTCGTGCGAGAAACAATCAGTACTTTGCCACACCGCGTGACTGTTACATTTGTGGCAGGCAAAGAAAAAATCTCCATGTGAAAATTATCCTTTTTTTACAAAGAGTGTGGATTATCTTCAAAGCTGCGTTCATAAACCAGCAAAAGTGGATTTTTTAAATGAATTTCCATCACATGCGAGAAATCGGAATTAATTTAACCCGAAACTGGACTGCTCTACATGGAGATATTTTCTTTGTGCAACTTCGGGGTACCATTTTTCGAAAGTTGTCGTCCTCCTTTGACATCTCCACATTACTGGGTTCTACTGGCTGACAATGAGTATAAAAACTTCATCAACAAATTTAAATCGTTGGTTGAATTTGAGATGACAATTTCCAGTGAATTATTTGGCATCTATGTCGTTAGCCATTCCTTAACAGAAAAAAGACATTGTGCCGTGGCGCCAAATGGGTATTTTATAAAGGCATAAGCGCCCCGATATTGATGCCAACCACGAATCACGAATTGCAAGACTTTTCACAAATTAAGTTTAGGGCGCTTTGTTTGGGAGAAGAATGCACCGAATTTTGACAAATCGCTTACCGACAGTTGGCACATATTTCAAAGAGTTTGGACATTTTGTTCCAAAAGTCTGAATATTAAAAGTGTCCGTCAATATGGCAAACAACATACAACCCGAACGAAAATGAAGGGCGCGATTCCCTTTTGTGTCCTACGATGACATTTCGATTGAAAGTTCGTCGCATTGACAACTGGCTGCTGGCGATATTTGAAACTAGGAGACGTCATCGTGACGCACAATAGAGAATCTTGTCCCCTATTTTGGCTCGGGGAAAAATCAAAATATATGTGAATGTCGAGCATCCAGAAAAATCCGAGAGTACAGCACTGAGAAAATAGATTTCGCGCGATTTCCAACTGATTTCAGTGATTTCAAAGAGGTTTTCGTCCAAATGTCAGATTTCAATACGGTTGAGAAATGTCAGATTTGCCAGAACCCATTGTGAAATCATTCTGAAATCGCTGAAACCACTGAAACCTTTTTCCAATCGTATTTAAATCTGACATTTGGACTAAAACGACTTTGAAATCAGTTGGAAATCGCATGAAATCTATTTTCTTAGTGCTGTACCCTAGGAAAAAGCACATGTCGAATGTCGAGCATCCTGGATGTAGCCAGACATTGAAATGATGATGCAAAATCATTAACTGATATTTTCTCCACAAAATTCAACTCTCCCAGAACTGAGTAGCGGTGTGCAACTTTCACTTATTTGCTCTCATGAAATCGATTACTCGTAAATCAAATAAATGGTAGGAGAAAAGCTGGATAATACCGGTACAAAAGGGCTGTCAGGTCCGTATCCACATTTTTGAAATACAAGGCTCGCTTTGGAAAGCTTGTTGCCATGGCAACAAACGCTTTACTAGTTGTTCTTGAGTGAGCTCATGGGTGAGGGTAAAATACCGGCGTAGGGTAAAATAGTACTGGAAAACTGGCACAATGTGCTTTTTTAAGAAATTTTAAGAACAGCGTGCAGTCAACGAAGCTGACTGCACGCTTGGAGCTGCGCGGAATAGCACTCCGAGGAACTGTGCGTAGAATTGCGACCGTATGGAGCTGCACGAGCTCAAAAAATTCCCGTTCAATTCGGAGTAGAATGACGGAGGTGAATGAATCGTGTATAAATGACCCAATAGGCAGTTGGGTATCGCAGAAAAATTGATATTTCAATTTTTTCGTGGTATGATTGATCGCTAATTGAATTTTTTTTTATGGAAACCGCTACGCTAGTGTTGGTCATGATAATTCTAGAAAATTAGAATAGAAAATAAATAGAAAATGACCAGAATTATTATTGCACTGCATACGAGCTGCGAATCTACTGTAAGGCTTGGAGCTGCGAGGGCAAAATTCGCCAGTCGCACTGAGAGCCAACTACGATTCCGCGTAGTTCCAAGTTTTAGAACTGCGATTTCGTGTAGAGCTGCGCCCTAAAAAAGTCCTGCTGTCACTTGACCTAAAATGACTTGACAGAATGGGAATAAGTGCATTGCTCTCGAGAGTTGAGTGTTGAGCGCGGAAAACCCTTGGTGACAGGTTACTACAATTACAAGTTGACATTCTGAATGAAGTCAGTTAGATAAAATATCGATTAACGGTACTGCCCGCTTTCCCCCCTGCGTAAATGAAGAACGAAATTATAAAAATTGCTTTCAGCCAGAACCAGATTCGTGTAAATCGGATAGTTACAGTTCTTACGAAGCATTTGTTTTAGGCCATTCAGACATTTGGCGGTCGATACAAATATGTGATAGGCTTTTTCTAGGTGTCTCGAGTGAGCGCTGAGTGTCTCTTAGTGCTTCGAAGCCACTCTAAATAAATTAAAACGACAATTTCTGGGTAAGAAAAAAAAAGAAAATCGCTCATCCCTAACTTTCAGTGCCAATTTTGGTAATGCGGACATCAAATGGAATCGACAGCTTTCGAAGTTTCGACCGCCTCTAAATTCATTGTTCACTTTTCAACCAACCGTCGATTTTCCTTTTGATTCAACGCCTTAAAATAATCGGTGACAAAGTGTTTAATTTCATTGATCAAATTGACAATCACTTTGTTCAAACGCCGGCAATCCAACATGAATAAATTCAACGGCACAAAGTCCGCCAAAAAGAAACTCTCGTCGATGACGCTCTGCAGTTTTTCCATCAGCAAAATGAATGTCTGTTGGGTTGAAGCGAGAGAAATGCACGGATCATAAATATAAATAGCATCGGATGTGAGTGTCAATATATGTTATACGTGGGCCGTAGAGCTGTCTGTGCGTCGGCAAGCGCCACGTTCAGTTTGAATCAATTGGAAAATGATAGGAATGGGCGAAACGCGTTGCTCACGAAAGTCGCAAATGCGAAAACACTGGGCGGCCGACTGGTGGTATATCGTAGAGACATTTGCCGACGGACAGAGAGAATGGCGACGTATTGGCGGGTGAGAATGAATTTTATTTACCGGCAAATTTGGTATGATTGTTTGTTGGAAAATCCGTTCTGTCGTCTCCTTTATTTGATCGGACAATAACGACGAATAGTATAGATAAATCGGGTACAGATAAATAGTCGGCCCCATTTGGTTCGCTGCAACGATTTTCCGTGTTGCATCGAACAATGTCAACATGTCAATGTGATTTTCTTTAATTGTGTGCAAATGTCCGAACTGATGTTCATCTGCAGATGGAAAGAATAGCGAAAAGGAGAACTTGGGAGCACAGGAAGTCGGATCGAATCGAAAGCGGAGCCTCCAACGAGGCGTCAAATGACGGTGCCCGTAAGGAAATGGTTCACGGTTTATCCGATTGGAAAATGGATCCCATTTCGTTTCAATCGATTTGATCGCACGGCTTGCGAGCGGGATCTGCGAAACACAATCTCACCTTGGGACATGTAATACTCGAGTCTGGGCAGCTCGTGGCCCACCATCAGAACGGCCTTAAAATAGCTCACAAATAAATCGGGCAATTCTTCCATGTACGGCTCGATAAGTAATTTTCCGCTTTCGTCCAGCACAAACTTCGATTCGTCTTGCATCGTGACATCGTCGACGGGTTTCTGTGTGCGCGGGAGAAATAGACAGAAATCCATTTGATTAAATTGGCAATGCCCATCAATTCCACGGACCAACGATGCATTCCCGCAAAACATTTTGATGGGAATTTGATGTCGTTGCGGTGAAGAATGGCCGCGCACTGCACACATTTGCTCGACATGGAGATGCGCGATTCTGTTCAAATTCGATTAATATGCAAATGTGTTCATTAATTCGTGACGTTCGACAGAGCGTCACACTCAGTGCGCACGTAAGTACGTTGTTTTATCGACGCCAAACGGCATTTTCGATGGGCAAATGTGTGTGCGAATGCGAGTGCCAGCCCCGCCGCGAACACCACAATGCACATGTGTGTGTGCGGACTATACTAACCTCATTCGATCGATCCATTGGCAATATATTCGGATCGACTTGGTCATCATTTTTATAAAAATCCGCAGCCGCATCGAATGAATCATGGATTTTGTCGTGGAATTTACCAACCAGCATAATATTCAATGTCATGAATGGTCGTCGTTTCAATTTCGGATGATTTAAATCATATTTATCTATTTCATTTCCTTCCTGACGACGGCGGCAGCATCACCATCGATGGCACCAATGGCGAACAAATCACGAGACGAGAACGGGGCGAAAAAAAAATATGAAAGAAATCAAATGAATCCGAATGAAAGCCATTCAACGTAGACGCATTTTTCGTGTTCAACTTTATCATCATTCACTCTGTGCTCTGTCTCTGTCGGTAATTCGATACACGGAAGTGGAAGAGCGAAAACTAACAACCGTTGAAACCACGTCGGAAAATGATTGCACAAGAGACGAAAATGAAATTGTGGAAAATGGTAGCCATACCTTGTAGACGTCTAACGTCTGATACAGATGGTCGAGACTGCGTTTTATCATGCCGCGTACCTGCAGCGACATCAGCGCATGAATACAACGGAAAAGGATGGCGCCACGGCCACCGTCATTTGATTTCAACGGCACCAAATCCCTCCAATAGTCGATCATGGCATCCACTAAATCGGCAACACGTGGTAGCCAATCGTTCATCAATATCTGCGGGAGCCGAAAATGTCGTCGGTGGCAAGCAAGCAATCCGAAAGCACCCCCGAAAAATAAAATGAAGAGAAATGAGGGAAAACTTTATCACTTTTTCTCTCGTCTCTTTCTTCTTCTTCTTCTTCTTTTTTTGCAGAGAAACGGAAAAAATATTCTGTCCTTAAAATCCCATTCGGAGCATTAAATTCACGAATCTGCGAATCAGCCGGAATGAATGAGTTATTGGAAAATAGACAAGTGGAGCCGAGAAGAGTAGAAACACATAAACCGTAAACCGGAAAGCATCTGAGAGTAGGGTACATAAGATTTTCTCAATGAAAATATTGAGAGCCAGCGTTGTGGTTCGGCCACGGAATGAAAATGGAAAATCGAAAATCGGTGGCCGAAACGGAATGTCTTCGTTCGGTTTGCGTTATCCAGTCTGTCGTGTTGTCGTCGATGATGGCACTACAGTGGCTGCTGTTCCTGATGCAATGATCAATGCGCGTCGTGCATTAGAGATTAGAGTGCATTCAATAAAATATAACAACAACAACGTCAGCAATGATAATAATAATAATAATCGGAACGTGCGCAAGTGGTTGGAGTACGTTGTGTGCCTCCGAAGCAGTCAATGTCGGACTGTGTGTGGTGTGTAGTTGCACTCATGTCGCAATCGTGCCGCTGGACTCGTACCAAAAATAGTTTGAGATTTACGACGTCAGTGCAGAAAATGTATCTTCGTGAGACGACACTAACCAAATCACTGAACGCACGAGCACATGCAGAGCTCTGCACTTCGGCAGCAATACCTGTGCGTTGTGATGGCACGAATACAAAAGTATATTCCACTTTCGGAATTGGGTGTGGGACAGAGATAGAGAGGGAGAGGGAGAACGACAGACGTACTCACAATAAATGGCAAACATGCCCATCAAGCATCAAAATTATGATGATGTATTGCAAAATAATAATCGTTCGTGCTCCGACCGAATGCATTCATCCGATCGATTCGGTTTGCCATTTGTCATATTGGTCGGAGATCGGAGTGTGTGTGTGTGTGCGGGCGTGTGTGTTCGCCTCACGAAGACATAAAGTGATGCATCAATCAACTTTATGAATGTCATTTAAGTTGTCGAATCGGTCGAAGAAATTCACGGGATTTTTTTCTGCCCGTTGTAACGTATTTTGCCCAGCGTTGATCTGATTCCAATATATCATTCGATTTGATTCAATTCGAATTTGATCAACGCCAATCGTAACGTTGCTGCCGAATGCTAGCTTGGAGGTGACAAACGAAATGTGTGCGACACTTCGAAGAAATGACATTGATTTTTTTTTTCTCTGTTTCAAGCGTCACGACATCGCAAAACACAATTTCCCATCTGCACATTCGAGCATGGAACTGTATAGCGCACAACATGGATCCGAAGCAGCTTCGATTTGGCAAGCGAAAAATAGGAGGAAAAAAAACTTTCCCATTTTGGGATGTCGACGAGTTTTTCGATACTTTTTTTCTGTGACTTTCAATCGATCGATTCATCATCGTGTTCATGGAACGAAACAAAGTTTGCTCTTCAATTCGAAACACTTGACTTTTACTTTTGCTTCATTGGACAATGGTCCGATGTCGCCGTCGACTTGCGTTCAATTCGACCAATATCGATTATTTTCAATCGATGGAAAATAAAATTACGTTCACATCACATGATTGTCACGCTATTCGCTACGCATTATACTCGCTCCGATCCATTGGTGCATTCGGAAAAGTCCAGCCTCGTTTCGAATACTTTCGATGTCAATTGCGAGTTCAAAAGCACGTAACTTTTTTCACTCGCCACCTCGCCCTCGCCTTCCTCTCAGCTATTTTCCCAGGAATCGTGCATGGACATTAGACACAGGCTATTATGAACGAAAGTTTTAGAAGCGATGTTTTTTCGCATCATGCGCCCAATTTATTGGCTACTCAATGCGCCCACCCTTTTCCACATAGGCGGCGATCACACTTGCACACAGCCACACATAAAGGTCGATTGCATACGGAGAACGAACGCAAATACAAGGGACAATTAAGTGATACGTGATGCGATAAAATGAAATTGACTAATTTTCCATGTCGTCGTTATGACATCAACAGTATCGTCGCTGGTGAATGCCGACGACTCGTTCCATCCATGCGATACATCACAACACAAGCTGCACGCTAAAGCCAACTGAAATTTGAATAAACGTATCGTCGACTCTACCACCGCCACGCTCAAGTCATTGATAAAGTAAAGGCTTATTGGCCACAGCTTCCACAGCCCACACGTCTCGTGGTTTTCCCCAGCATCCATACCATCTTCAAGATTCAAAGTTGAAAACAGGGCTCGTGGCTCGTGCACACCGATTTTCGTGAACAAACTGATTCATTTTGGACAAACAACTCTGCAGTGGGACTGACATAGACTGAGCATGAGCATTCGGGGATTCGAATCAACAATTATTCGTCTGGAGCATGTTCTTCGAGTGGGCAAACAACCGAAGTCCCATAGAAATGCCTCAAATATTCGCATCGAAATGGAGCAGAAGGAATAATGCACGAAACTGTAACCGTAACCGTACTATAAATAATAACATAATTTCCAGCACACGACCACTACGACTACTTACGCTGGGTCTAGGTGCAAGGCGAGCAAGCAAAAGGACGATTCGATTTGATCGGCTGTATGAGGGAGACAGAGAGAGCGAACGATGGGAGGCATTGTGAGCGAGTATGAAGAGAATTGCAAATTATGCAAAGTTTTGTGCACAAAAACGAAGTCAAGCCAAAACTTATATAGTATATCGCGTGTGCCGTGTGCACAGACGCACTTCCGCCGCATGCGAAACTTAACAATGAGAAGACCCAACACGATTTGGGAAAACTTAGATTTTGTTCATGTTATCGGGCACAAGTGAAACCGAAACTAAAAACGTACGAGACGTAAAAAGAAGTTTATGTTACGTTTGCGTCGTAAGGTCACAGACCATCCGATCCGGGTCTATCGAGTCATTGAATTAACTTTGGAAGAGGGCAACGCCAGCGGAAAAACGATAAATTGAAATGCCGTGGAGGGCGAAAATTAAAATTTAAAACGTGCAGAAGAAGCGAATCGATGCCGTCGGCTGCAATACCCAGAGCGAAGTGCATACGAGTGTGCCGCCGACTTCCAAATGCATCGTTTCCGGAACGCCGCCCGCAGCCGCCGCAGCCAACTATTAATTTCTCGGCACGCTTACAAGCCAACCAAGCCGCCAGCCACAGAAAAAGATTCCGTGGAGTCAGCAGCTGCGAAAAATCCCGCAGCTCTCGCACTACATATGCACATCGCATTCAACTTTTCGATGTCGGACCATATATAGAGACGATTGATAGTTACACCACGACAGTACCAGATCTAAACATAAACTAACAGAACGTTTTCCATTCGACTCACATCCCTGGCCACCATGCAACAATTATGAATGATTTCGGTGAGAACGTCATAGTGGAGTGGTACTTTGCTGCGATAGCATTTCGATGTGTCCACCACGATGAAGTCATTATATCTGCAAAATATACACTTTGAACAATTAGTTGGGCTGCGCTGCGAATCATCAAACATGTGCGTTGCGCTTACAATCGATACCAGAGTTGATTAATTGCTTGCAGCACTGGATGCGTATTCATCAGCACTTGGTCTAAGCGATTTGTGGCCAATTGAAAGTTGCATTTCCACGAAACGGGTCCTTTAATTATGGCCATCGGAAAATCGAGCATATCGGGCAGCGTGCACTGCATGCCCAACCGTTTTCGTATCGTGGCGAACCTGTGATGCGAATGCCGTACATCTACTGTTATTGTGGGTTCGATCGGGTGGAAGCACTTTTGAACCGTAATTCGAATTTACCGCATCAACGATTTGAGCAGATGGCGTTTCAGTGTGGCCCGGAAGTCTTGTTGTAAATCCATCAAAAGCACTGTAACGAGAACAGCTTCGGTTTCCTTAATTTTATGCTTCGGATTGAAGAGATAATCGACGAGAATTATTTCAGATTTCACGTTCGGCCACAAAATCTGTCAAAAGAAAGAAGAAAAAAAACAGACAGAAAATCATTTTTTTTTCGTTTTTTGTTCTTTTAAGACGAAAAAACAGTCTCCTTTATTTACAGCCGGATGGCCGAGGAGTAAAAGTGTATTGCATATTGGAGGCCGACGGAGAGAGAAAAAAATAAATAAAATGAAAATCTTCCATCGTGTGTACGATGCACGTACCTTTTCCTTTTTGATGAATTTATGCGCTCGCCTGAGATAAAATCGATTTTTATCGATCTTCGGCAGTGTGCGAACAATGAGGTGCGTGGGATACGTTTCGATCAGTGAGACAGCAATCTATGAGTGGAATAAAATGTGCCTGCGTATCAGTTCCTTCCGCCCATCGTACCACAGAGAACGTACCGGCGGATCCACCGTCCACGCCGCCGGCCCATACATTCGAAGCAATGAAAATAATACGTTACGATGAGAACAAACAAAAAAAATATTATAATCTAAAATCGATTGAATTACGGCACACGATAGACACATAAGTTTGTTTGCTCTCTTTTTATTATTATCATTTTCTGGCTCAAGCAATTTTGATGCTGCAGAATTTTCTATTCTTGAGCGATATCGTAGATGTGTAACGTGCGCGCGTGCCGTTACATGTTCGCTTAAATATGGATCCGAATGGATGGCAAGAAAGTAGTATTGGTCCCGCATCCGCCAAAATACTCCCATGCGACACATATTCAGTCCCAGAAGCGTGTGTATGCGTTAGAGAGATAGAGCGGAGGGGGGAGGGCGAAAGGGAAAAAGCAGATTTCGATCAAAATTACATAAATAGTTTGAATTACGCATTCGGACCTTTTTCCGTAGATTGACCTGTCATCCTTTTTTCCCTCTGCTTCCCACTTATTTTCTCGCCAGCACGCTTTTGCTCGTTGAGCCGCTCGTGTTCTTCAATATCGACGCGTTCTGTTTTCAATTGGTACACGTTCCTCCCATCAATTGGCAGAAGAACGGGCTTGCATTGAAAACAAAAGCACCGACGAACGCACTCCGTCGCGACTACGATTTTTCTCATAAATTCGGATAGATTTGTCGTGTTCGAACGAAATTATCACTCTGGAAATTGCGAGGGAAACACACATACTCGTACCGTGAAAGGTATTGGCTAATGCCATACTTGCGAAACGCGTACAAACAGAGACGAAATAATAGGGACGACATAGCAGCTAGAGGTCTACACTCTACGGACAGCGAATCAGCGGCTGTGTGCATGGGTTTGGGTATGGGCTCGTGCGTCTGTTTGTGTGCATAATTTACGTGTTTCAAAAGATGAATGGCCCTTCGCTGAATGCTCGGTGAAGACGATGCTGTGGCCTGTTGAA
>JANTFB010095764.1:0-13424 GCA_026546635.1 Porricondyla nigripennis | reverse complement strand
ATGACACAGTCGGCCGAACGTCGTTTGTCGAAGCGCAACAACAATAGACAACGGTAATTGCTTCGCTTATACTCAACCTTGTTTTGTACCTTCACCACAACCATCCAAATGACTTGCGTTCCTTTTAAATCATTTTCAATTTCAGAGCTGTCTACTACGATGCCGAACTCTAAGACGCTACAATTTCGCAAATATTCACCCTATTATTCACCAGCAGAGACCCGAACCCAACGCGTATGATCGATTTCTCGCACCGTGCGATGATCAGACGTGCTATAATCATGGAATTGCCATGAAATTCCGGAGAACAGAGCGGTGTCGTGTATATGCCTCCCTTTCTCGCAATGTCGTAAGCATTATCGCTGCGTTCGTTGGTACGGCGTGAATCTTACACGCTGTGCGTGATTGATCACATGCGATGGGTTCGGGTTCCCGTTCACCACAACAGACATTAAAAGTTATTCTCAATTTGTACATGAACGCATGTACATGAACGCATCAATGGATTTTCGTTATTACTATGTACTGCAGCTGGTGTGCCATAGCGTGAGATAGGGTCGCGACGAGCACTTGGAATAGCGTATGCATTAAGAATTGTTGCAAGAGAGAGAGAGAGAAGTCGGAAGAGGATAAACCACAAAAAAACGAATATTCGTTCCCGTCGCATTCATTCTATTCTCAACAATCGCGTAATATAATAGTAAATTAAGTTATCGATGGTAAATCGATGGAAAACGACTTATTTCCACTCTGGCATCGGATTTGGCGAGCACTCAATTGAAAGTCGTCAATTTCGGCAGCAATCAGACGATCCACTTCCAGTTGAAATTCTATCATTTTCGCATCCAGCACACGTTTCTTGTCGCCCAAGCACCATAGAATGCTGACATGAAATGATTTATCCTGGAATCGGAGAGAGGAGAGATGAACCCAAATGCCGAAATTCTACGAGCGGAAATGGCCATCGAAATATTTTTTAAGCAAAATAGTGTTAGCGTTCAGTAGATCACCTCATAGAATGGTGGTAAATTGAATTCGTTCAAGCAACCATCCAGCCGATCGACTAATTGACACAGATCATCACACTTAGCGGTCGCACCATTCTCATGTGGTGACAAACTCACAAATGTACGTGTCCGTTCCTCGTTGCAGTAAACTTTCAATTTATTCAGCAGCAGCCGGACACTGTTCAGTTGATTAAATATTTGATTTTAATTTTTCTTTATTTCACTCCTATTTTGCTAATGAATTCATGAGACAGACAATGCTCGCAATTATTGGGTAATGTATATTTGGATTTCCGAATAAAAGCAAAACATGCAAAGTGGTTGGTAAACATTACCTGGTGAAGGTCTTTGATGCTTTTGTAATCGATTGAACGAATTCATCGATCCAATGATGCCGCAGAACAACTGTACGCGTCAGACTCATGTGTAGCTGGTCTTCCAGAAGATGGATTTCCGTGATGCCGCAATCGACATCGTTTTCGATGCGACATTTGAGTGTTCGCTGGAGCGATGCAATCGATTCACTACGAGGACCTGTTTTCAGTGAACAGGCGAATGAATCAATTGTAGTGAAATTTGGCCGGAACCATTGACTCACATGCGATGAAGACGTAAGTAGCCCAAATGCCACGTTCATGGGCAAAAGTTCGCACCCGCCCACTGTGACTGGAGCCATCACTATTCTCTAATGGCATTTCGGCCGATGCTTCATCTCGCAACGGATTCGGAAGTTTTCTACAGAACAAAAGTAATTGTCAGTGCAACTTCGACGTGAGACGACTCCGATGAACGCAAACCTTCTAGATGCATTTCCATTCGACGCATCTTCGTCATCCGATGAGCTGCTGCAACTGTAACTGACTAGTCCAGCAGACATGGTGCGACTTTGATGTGCACACAGAATCAACTTTCAGTTGTCCATCAAAATTTCTGGAACGTTTTTGTGTTGACGTTTTGATTTTGGGGTTATGTTGTGGCGGGACCACAATGATTTGGCGGCAAATGGAAAATTCAAATTTCAGTATACGAACAACGGGGCCAACCGCCCAGCATTGACCAGTGTGCGATATGAGCGAAGCTGGCAATTGCAAATCAATTGCGTGATATGCATCGATTTGAGCATTCAGCATTCGGCGTGTGTTGCTGTTCATCATTCGGTGTTCCATTTCAGCTTCTGCCATAGGCTGACGGAGGAGGAGAAAAAACTATTCGAACATCGTAAAATGGTTGTTCGAAATATGAGGGTTTTTGGTCTAAATTGACGTGCGCACGTATTTGCATGTACCAACTACACATAAACATATAATCAATCGAGAGTGAAAGCGATTTGCCCATTTTCATCTCTGTGGCGAGAACAAGAATCGTTTCGTTGACATTCATTTCACATCGGATTTGAATTTTTTCTCTTTGTTGCTGTCCAACGTACGAATATCGGACGACGAGCATTTCGCTTTTCCCGCTTTGTCAGCCGAAATTCGCCATTGTTAGCGTTCATTGTTTTGTGTGTGCTCCCGTTCGATGTTCGTGCACCACAATTGTTCAGCGTCCGAAAGTCATGTTAAATGAAATTGACGAAAATTTAAATAGTATTGACTTTGCGACACATTGCCTTCTCAATTCGTATGTGAAATGAAGGATCGATCTCTGATCGAAATTCTCACCTGTTTGTTCCACTTTTTTTTCCAGGCAGCTGTTGGAGAACGTGAACCAGAACAAAAGTGTACCGTCGCTGCCATTGCAGTATTTGGAAGAAAGTATGTCTGGATTGGGTATCTCAGGTGAGAGCTCGAAGAATGCTTCGCTCAAACAAAATGCGATCAATTCCATCGGTGCTCGTATCAGTAAACGTCCACTGCGACAGCGCGACCATTCGATCAATTATTCATTGGAAAGAGATGATGACGTTTTACGTGGTGTGAATCGTCGAAGCATTTCACGGCCAAAGAAACACCCTTCGGTTGCTAAGCCATCCATCCATGCTTCGGTTGCTAAGCCGTGCACCGATGACAGAGTGATCGAGAAAATTTATATGAAAAAATCCTTGGGTCGACTGAAAAACACCGATTTGGAAACAATTTACGAGAATTTCGTCGACGATGCGGCAAAAATTGATGGCAAAACGATGAAGAATTCAGCAACGGCATTTGGTTTGCGCAAACTGCGGCGACGACTGACATTCACTACCACCAAAGCGGTGAAAAATAAACGAAAGAAACGCGCCAATTCGATTCTCGGCCGGGGAAAACGGTACAAACGTATTACGCAGCAGTTTTTTCTCGAACATTTGAATGCGTTGAACGCGCTGCATAACATGGATGATGATGTCGACAGTGCGAATGGCCAGTCCGCAGATTCGACTGCACCAAATATCGAGCAACGAGTCGATTAGCTTCAAATCGAGTAAGATAAAGATGCAGTCACAGGAAGTCTCATTTGCTAGGAATGGCATATTCATGAATCATAAATTTTTACTATTAAAGGCCAGTTGTTGGCTGAAAAAATTAGCTAATTTTTTCGTATAACTAAATCAACGTAATATAATAAAATTTATTTGAATCACTTAGAATCGATATGATCGTGTTTTTTTGTTTTCATTTAAATGATAATAGGTAGGGTATTAATAATAGAATTTGCATATCTCATATGCAATGACAAATATTGTTGGCGTTTCTTATCTCGTTTCTGAATCGGATTCCGAACCACGACTCCCTGTTGAGTGCAAAACACCACCAAAGGGTAGTGTTAATGCTCAATCATTTGCCTTTGGATGTTTTTTTGTCTTTGGTGCTTTTTTGGAACGCTTGGAGTTTGGACATTGTTCCGTCTGAGTCCTTGAGCCCGAGGCTCCTTCAATGTTGCCATATTCTTCGAACACGTTTTTCAGTGGTCTCTTTGATGTGGATGTTGACTGTATGTCGACATTAGGTTGCTCCGAAATGCGACGATTGTCATTTGGTGCGACATTTTCGATCTGCCCCTCTTCGATCGACACCTCTTCGATCGGCTCCTCTTCGATCGGCTCCTCTTCGATCGGCTCCTCTACGATCGGCACTCCTTCGATCGGCTCCTCTACGATCGGCACCCCTTCGATCGGCGCCGGTAATTTCTGTCGGTAATTCTTATATTCATAGACGTCCGCAACTTCGATTTCAATTTTATTTTTCGCAAATTGAACCAGTTTTTCGTGTTCGTCCCAATCTGGATTACTGCACAAACATCGGTAGCGGAAAATTAATGATTTTACAACCGCAATAGTACACATGGGACACGCACAATTGTCAGGATGGAGATAGGGATCCTAGAAAAAATGGGGAAAATATATTGTGATCGATAGAAATACGAGAATTGTGTACAAGGTATTTTTCAACGTACGTTTGAGTCCTCGAAAGACACGCCGAGACAAATTTCATCAATCTCTAGACGGAGATTGATGCCATTCACAGCTTCCTAATTTTTGAATGAGAGAATATTTGAATGACGAAATGAAGACGATCGGTTCGGTGTTCGGGGATAAAGTTCAATTGAAATTACCTCAAACTCCACCGAATTTCTTTCATGATACGAGGCGAGCGCCAGAAGCAGGCTGACCGTTTGCTTCTGAAGTTTGAGCGATTTGCAAATCCGCAAACATCCATGGATGAACATAACAAGCCAGTCCCGGTCCTCGTTTGTATGAATATTTTCTCTTGCTCCAGAGATGAGCTGCAATGCCGGCGCCAAAATAAGTGTTACTTCTTCAAACTGCTGCAGCGATTCGGGCTCCCTGATTAATTCTATGCACGTATGAACCTTATGTCTCTTGCAACGACCGATGTATTTCTCATCTCTATGGGATGCCAAATATTTGAGATGAATTGCTTTGTAGATTGTAGAACCTCTGTCAAATCGTTTGAGATGATAATTGCCGCGCACGTTGTCCATTTTACATTTGTGATACAGCCCCATGGAAGCTGAGAAGTTCTTTTTTGTTTGTTGCGATACATCGCTGACATTTAAGTTATCACAGCGGATGAGGAAGGCTCTCACTTCGGCGTTTTCCGTGTATTGTTTGCTGTACTCGGCCAGCAGAGCGGCTAGTTCCAATTTGGTCTCATCGTCCATTGGTTCTTTGATGAGCTCAGGTAACGAGGGGAACTTGTATGGTGTTTTGGGATAATCGAACAGAATCAAATAATCCTGGATGAAACGAATCGTTCGCAGACAAAAAACGAGTTCGATCGAGCTCATCTGGACTATATCGTTGCAATACGAATGCAACAAACGATTTACGGTTTCCGCTGCATTCTCCAATGTTTTCATTGCTTCGTCTTCTTCACTTAAATGCGGGATCAACGGAGTGGAAGGAGAGCGATCCAAATTGCTTTGCAATTTCGAACTGATGCCAACAATATCGATGAAAAGTTTAAAAATCGTTTGAGTCGTTGCCGAGTGAGGGGTTCCACAAGAGCAATTATCGCTTGCAGGCTTCAAACTGAAGCCAAAATCAAGTACCCCGTACATTTCGACAAGCAAATGGAATGGTTGCTCGAGCAGACTTTTGGCGTCAGGAATCTTCTCACTTATTTGTTGACAGACGCACGAATGTTCTAGTATCATCCTGGCGATTCCACTGAACTCCTGTGATGATATTTCGGGCAATTGTTGATACATCGACGATGTATCGGTTCGCATTAACTCGCGAATTCGATGCAGTTCCTCTTTTGCTTCATTCTTCTGTTCGTTGCTTTCGAAGCAGTTCAATTTGTTCAAACATTGAATTTTCAGCCTCATCCATTTGGAAATTCGCTGCCAACACCTATCAGTGCCGTTTTCCGTTGCAGTAGCGAATTTTTCGAACAATTTCAATGCAAACGATGCGGCATCGGCCAATTCGTGGAAGCCTCCATATTTTGACTCACAAGTATCGCAGAATTTGACATAGCCGAAATTGTTGTGCAGAAGCTTGATCAGTTCATCGACTAAATCGAAATACGCGTCTATGCTATCATGGTCCGCATCCCGAATGATTCTTTCCGCAAAATAGGAAACGGTACACGCCAC
This sequence comes from Porricondyla nigripennis, assembly GCA_026546635.1. Lineage (NCBI taxonomy): Eukaryota > Metazoa > Arthropoda > Insecta > Diptera > Cecidomyiidae > Porricondyla > Porricondyla nigripennis. Next base: position 7,377 of record JANTFB010095764.1, on the reverse strand, counting down.
AGTAGCGATGGTGTCATTTTTAAAACTTTCATTTTCTTCTGTGCGTACATATTGGCTAAATCAACGAGTTGGTAGAATGAAAAAATCAGTTTCAATTAAAATATAGTTAACATGGCGCTCACTCTACACAATTGTGGTTGCCGCCAAGAAAATTTCGACTGAACACATAGTTTACCGCAATTTCTCCAAAAGTTCCGATGGCTTCTCGGGAGTCGGCAAATCCAGAAAACTCAGCAACAAATCGAAAGAATCGCTCGCCTTACACTCCGGACTGAAGAGTTTGAAGGTAACCTTCATAGAATTGGCACAATCTTCTGCGCGAAATGTCCCGTTGTCGCTCAAATAGCTCTGCAGAAGCAGAGATATCGTGCATGTAACCCAAGTGAAACGCAAATCCACTTCGGCAATTTCAACCTTCGCGGTCTCTAGAATCTGAAGCCAAATGGACCGGGAGCTGGAATCCGTTAAATACTTTCGCAATTCAGCCCTCACTCTCCCGTTCTGTGCGCACATATTCGAGATCGTTCCAGGATTTTGTATCGCGTGGAGTAATTCCAATATGGCTTCGGCTGAACTAGACATGCTACCAAATTTTTCCACCGCCAAGTATGCTCAAATCCTAATGCGATGCACAAAAATGTGCTTCTGTATCGGAATGTCGCGGTTTTGTCGCACAAAATAAAACGGAGAAAATCAATAAATCTAGAACGTTTACACGACACAAAATACAAACGATTTTAAGAATACAAATGACGAATGACGGACGATTTGTGAAGAAACACAGGTCAGAGGCAAATGCGTGTGCCGAAAATTCGCTTTGAAGAGTGAACGAGATGCACTTGTCTAACTGTTGCTGCGATACTCGACTGTGGTGTGCCTGTTCGATTCAAGTGCTGAGTCGATTCGTGCGTTTGTTTGTGTTAGGCACATTGGCCAAGTGCGAATAGAATAAGCGAATTTTGCAGTTGGCACCTTGATCGCAAATCATGTCCCATGTAGCATTTATTCACGCTGTGTGACGTAGCAAACTCATTTTCATTTTGTAGTTGCGTGCGCAAATCATTTGGCGCCATTATCATTCATATGCACCAATTTTCTCATCACTGCACTAGTTTTTCTTCGTCCGGCAAAATCACTTTCATGCTCCGTTTGCCATTCATCACAACCGTGAATCAATTTAAATTGCCGTCGGTAAATTAAGTGTTGCAGCGCATGTGGAGTATGGATGAAACGTCTGGATCACGCCAACTCAAAACATGTTTTCGCTCATGCGAGAGTTGCTCACAATGTAAAAGAACAATTTGGCTACGGTTTGTGCTCCACATTTGTGACAAGCATGTAGATTCTTTTCTACTGATTCGGTTCAAGTTGAGACAGACTCGGCTCATCGGTTCAAGTCTTTGAAACCACCTCGCTTTTCGTTCATTACAGGATGATTTGCCCGCGATGATTGAAGCGCCAACCGTAACCGTACGCAGAAGGAAATCCCAATTGGAATTAGCTGTAGACTGGGCTTAGGATGTCGGCTCGTGATGCTCACCTTTCCCGACGACGTTTTAATTTCCCGATAACTAGCGAGATGCCAGTACCACTTCGCTACCCGGAGCAGAGCGAAATGGTGGTCAGTGATCTTATAAAGAGTTTGAATAGACAACAACACCGTTTGGCACGGATAAATATATTTTCTCGCGAATTCGGGATTTTTATTAAAACTATTTCCTAACAATGTGGTGGCTTGGGGCTGCGTCATAGCAGTAGAGTTTCTTTTCGTTCTCATTCTCAAAAATTACATGGGCCAATGGCCGTTTCTCATGATCAGAGAGAATATTTTCAAAAAACTATTAATTATCATTATTAGAGCATTGGATTCGCCCAATTGAGTCGGATTTAAATTCAACAGAACAGCACTCAATTTGCAATTGTTTTGGAAAAGACATTTTTTTAAACTTAAATGCAATAATATATAGGGACTATCTATCTATGGCCAAACCGTTACTGCTCAACCATTTGCCTTTGGATGTTTTTTTTGCGTCTGGGACGCTTGGAGTTTGGACATTGTTCCGTCTAAATCGTTGAGCTCGAGGCTCCTTCAATGTTGCCAGATGTGTATGTTGACTGTATGTCGACATTAGCTTGCTCCAAAATGCCACGATTGTCATTTGGTGCGACATTTTCGATCTGCACCTCTTCGATCGACACCTCTTCGATCGGCGCCGGTAATTTCTGTCGGTAATTTCTGTCGGTAATTCTTATATTCATAGACGTCCGCAACTTCGATTTCAATTTTATTTTTCGCAAATTGAACCAGTTTTTCGTGTTCGTCCCAATCTGGATTACTGCACAAACATCGGTAGCGGAAAATTAATGATTTTACAACCGCAATAGTACACATGGGACACGCACAATTGTCAGGATGGAGATAGGGATCCTAGAAAAAATGGGGAAAATATATTGTGATCGATAGAAATACGAGAATTGTGTACAAGGTATTTTTCAACGTACGTTTGAGTCCTCGAAAGACACGCCGAGACAAATTTCATCAATCTCTAGACGGAGATTGATGCCATTCACAGCTTCCTAATTTTTGAATGAGAGAATATTTGAATGACGAAATGAAGACGATCGGTTCGGTGTTCGGGGATAAAGTTCAATTGAAATTACCTCAAACTCCACCGAATTTCTTTCATGATACGAGGCGAGCGCCAGAAGCAGGCTGACCGTTTGCTTCTGAAGTTTGAGCGATTTGCAAATCCGCAAACATCCATGGATGAACATAACAAGCCAGTCCCGGTCCTCGTTTGTATGAATATTTTCTCTTGCTCCAGAGATGAGCTGCAATGCCGGCGCCAAAATAAGTGTTACTTCTTCAAACTGCTGCAGCGATTCGGGCTCCCTGATTAATTCTATGCACGTATGAACCTTATGTCTCTTGCAACGACCGATGTATTTCTCATCTCTATGGGATGCCAAATATTTGAGATGAATTGCTTTGTAGATTGTAGAACCTCTGTCAAATCGTTTGAGATGATAATTGCCGCGCACGTTGTCCATTTTACATTTGTGATACAGCCCCATGGAAGCTGAGAAGTTCTTTTTTGTTTGTTGCGATACATCGCTGACATTTAAGTTATCACAGCGGATGAGGAAGGCTCTCACTTCGGCGTTTTCCGTGTATTGTTTGCTGTACTCGGCCAGCAGAGCGGCTAGTTCCAATTTGGTCTCATCGTCCATTGGTTCTTTGATGAGCTCAGGTAACGAGGGGAACTTGTATGGTGTTTTGGGATAATCGAACAGAATCAAATAATCCTGGATGAAACGAATCGTTCGCAGACAAAAACCGAGTTCGGTCGAGTTCATCTCGTTTATTTCGTTGGCATGCGAATGCAACACACGGTTTACGGTTTCTGCTGCATTCAGCAATGTTTTCATTGCCTCGTGCTCCTCTTGCAGAAGCAAAATCACCTGGTCTCTTCCAATCGCATTCCATCTGCCATTAATCCTAGATCTGATGTCCGACAGATCAATGGCCAGTCTGACGAGCTTTTGAGATGTTTTCGAGTGTCTGGTCTCACACAAGCAATGTTCGCTCACTGGCATTAAGTCGATGTTCAAATTATAGATGTTCAAATTATAGAGTGGCTGTGCGAGTAGCTCCAACCAATGCGGATCCGATGATCGACGCATAACTTGATGAATTACACAAGTATTTTCTGATAACGAAACATCATCATCGCTGGGCACCGAGTATTTATGTCCGGGAATGCGGTCGCCAATGCCATCGAGGCGCCAATGCACATACCAATTGATTGCTGTATAGGAAATAATAATTCCACATGTTAATTTTTTCTTTATAAAATCGTTTTCTCACTCCAAAGAGCTGAAGCCTGTAGTGATTATGATTCCCGCTGCATAAGTTGATCATGAATGCAATAGGTATTAGGCAACCATATTATAGAGGCAATATGGTATGGTTTCCATATTACATTACGTGGCGTTTCCATCACTGTAAAGTAATGATAAAAAAAACCTGCCTTTGTGGTATTTTTCAATGCAATCATCGATGCTGGACATTCTCTTCAGCAATTCATTCATTGGACTTGACCTTGAATTGACCGCATACTGTTCACCGAGATTTTGTGCTTCGTATTGCCGCACACAGTCACTTAGCGCATCGACCGTAACTTTGAGATCGCTGTCCCTTGATGACTCACAAAGTTCGCTGCAAAAATGAATTTCATATAAATTCAAAGTCAGAGAACGGACTGGCTGGATGAAACGTGACTAGAGAAAATCGAAACTTTTCCACCGCATCTAGTGGAAAATTTGAGAAGAATGGAAAGTACCTCAGATCGCCCAACACAAGTATCCGCGCATAATCGGATGGAGACAGGAGGAGCCATTGTAGATCTGCGACGAATTCCATAATACGGTCATGTCGCTCCTTCCAACAAAACCGCAAACGGTGCAAATTATTGATTTTTCTCCACTCTATGAGCCCCCGTCGCACCTGAGTCATGTTTTCAACTTCATTGTGCATCATTTGAAACAATTCTACCCTAAATCCGTCGTCTGAGATGAGATTTTGCAGATATGAATTGTGTTCACTGCGGGCGCACCAAATGACACATTTCAAACATTGAACGACGAATTCAATCAACTCTCCGGCGTCTAGCGTGAATTCGGACGGCTTTTGTAATAAATACAACTCTTTGGGCGCCATCACGGCTTTCGATTATTACTTTCACTCAATCTTTCTCACAAATGGACTCTGTCGCTCTTTCCAAATTAATCGAAAAGTCAATTGCCAGTGATTGGATGAGCTTCAACTGATGGAAAATGAAATGGTGAAATTGTGAAAAAATGCCGATGAATCGATCTCAAAAATGGCTGCTCTGTTCAGTTAACGATGACAAAATGGAATTTTCGATTATGGTGGTTGCGTAATGTGATACGAACAAACACAGAACATGCACGCGCACACACTTCAATGCATTTGTGTGTAGAAATGCGTGTGACGTGGTCGATGCGAAATGAGTCGCCTTCGTTTTTTATCGGGCAACATCGTACTTACATTTCACCCGATTTTATCGTTTTCACTTTCGATTACAAACTTTCTTTTCCCATTTTATCGATCATCCTAACTGGAACTTGAACTAACTGATAGCTGGCATTACCCATGTTGGTTACCCAGCTGTAGATTCACGTTAACGAAACTACATTACTGCGTCATCTCAGGCACCGTATATTGTTCGTATTTGTTTTGCGCTTTTTTTGTATGTACGAAAATAGCGATCATGCGTGCGTTCGAAGCAGTAGTTCGAGCGTTCGAGTTTTCGTGAATTGACGTGAAAGTACTTAATAAGTACTACGTAGTTTACGCCCGAGTACGCATCGCAACTAATCCTATGTTGTACATTTTTTAGTCGAGCTGCGAACGTATTGAGATCATTTGGTTCCAAATTGAAAGATATAAGGCGACGTATGCACACTGCACAGCTGTTTGAAAATGAATTGCAGCCGCCCGGTAGATCCCTTACTGAATCGATAGGCTTCGCCAGACCGAGAACTTGGCGTCCATCACCTGCCAATGCTGTATTATAACCGTGCCTCCGCTGTTCCAATAGATTATTTGAAGCCGCTGGGCATCTTTGGCTCTTTAGACCAACTTTTCGTTAGCGAAGTAGCCATTTGGATAGCCAACTCAATGTGGCTTTGATCAGTATCAGTGCAGGCAGTAAATGTCATGCCTGTAACGTGGATGCCATGCCCAATGGCCCTCCCCCTCACAATTGACTGAATAGTAGAATGAAAATACAATTTTGTTGGTTTCAAGAAAATATGGATTGGATGTGGTACATGTATTTATTTACAGTTTATTCCTCGTTTTCGTTTTTTTTCTATAAAAATAATAGCATAGAGTTCATTACAAATATGATTAAAATTGATTAAATTTAAATGCATTTTTCGAGGGAGAGTGGGAAAGAAAACCAAAATCAAACATTTCATCGCACAATATGTCTTCTCTTTTCTTCGGCTGTTACCACAATCACTACCACACATTCGCATTTCCTCTATGTTGCTGGCAATCAATGTTTATTCGAACGAATTTCGAATTTTTAGAAATATGTGCAGGTGCACTGTGTAGCGTGAATGCCAATGAAACAATTGAATCGACGAATACTGTAAACGCATTTACTGGAGTTCGTTCTTTTCGCTCCTAGTCATCAAATGCTCCTAGCCCTCAAAATGAACACATTTTGCAGTGACCTGCGTGTGTGGTGAGTACCCAAAATAATGATCAATGAACAATTAAAATTCAATCGGAATTTCTCACGTATTCCGTCACGTTCAAGTTGAACATTTATCATAAATTGGGCTTATAAATGCTATGCTAATGTGTTTGTGTGCTTTTCAGACTTCACATTTGATCGTATATTGTTAACACGCACTGATTGTATGATGCTTGTCGATGCATGAATGCGATCAAAAGAACAGATGCTTGGTATCGTACAAATTATTCGATTCGAAAGAAGAAATCTAATTTCTTCCTCTTTCTCCCCTTCCCTTCCGCCTCTGTGTCCGCAGTTTGCTCTGGACATTCTCTTTGCCATAAAACTGATTTGAACAAAAAACGTAAAATAAAAATTTAACTCGAGAAAATCAATGGAGTGAAGTAAAGAAGGTAAAAATTATAATGTATCCATTTATCAAATAGTTTTACAAAATGTATCATTATCACTAGATTTGTAAATGTTAGGTGTATGTAACGTAACGTAGCATCTTATTGAAAAAATTTTTGCATTCATTTGTAGTGATTTGTTTATTCTTTTTTCTCCTTTTTTCAGTTTATGTGGTTGATTTCTTTTTTCTCTCTTTTTCCCCTCGCCAAACATCGTCAAACATCCAGCAATAGGTAGTTTGTTTGCGATATTTGTTGGTGTCGAAAAAAAAAAGAGGGAACCCAAATATAATCGAGTATCGATGCGCTTATTGTGATTGTATACATTTTCGGAAAGCGGTAGCATCATCGTCCGGTCCAGATGTTGCTTTCTTTTTCGGCAGCCTCCACCCATTCCTCTGCGCACATTCTGGCAATGCCTTGCGCAGGAACGGTTGTAAGGTTTGATGATGGTGTTTTGTGTACAAATATAATTTGTTTAAATTATTAATTCATTAAGTTCTTAATCATTGATTTATGCACTATATATATAATGTGTGTGTGTGGGTTTGTGTGGAGTTGGATGTTTTCGGTTGTGTGTGGATGCACACCGCATGGCGGTCCGAGAATTGAGCACTCTGTTCGATATGGGTCCACATCAACTGATCATCCACTGCCGTACTCATGTTTCGTAAATAGATGATGATCGATCTCCTGAT
>JANTFB010095542.1:0-13445 GCA_026546635.1 Porricondyla nigripennis | reverse complement strand
AATTTTCTGGGTCTTCTTTAGTCCTAGACGAAACTTCGCGTGAAGCACGTTACTTTTGTGATACCAAGGACGAACTCCAAAAATATATAGAATAAATTTCACTCTGGCATTTCACAGTTGTGGTGGTTGGTGTTCGCTGCTGGCCACTGCATCGGCTCGTATTCGTAACTGATTGCCCACATTTTTCCAAATTGCATTTCTATCAATCACACAGACGGAACCGATACATGTGCGAAATTCCAGAAAAACAAAAATTAAATAATTCGCCCCTCTCGCCCGTTCACTCGTCATTGGAATAGATTTTCCCGTTTTTTTTTTTTTGTTTTTTTTTTGTTTCGCGCGAATTCTAGTTTACGCGCGAATTTTTCCTGTTTTTTTTCGATTTTTCAATTAATTGCTCTGCCGCTGGCTAACGAGAAATTCAAATGTTTGCGTAATCGGAACTGGAATTTCAATTTTGGCCGCAGGAAATTTTCGTTTCGTCGAACGAATTAATCCAAAAAATAAATTCTACAATTCCGAGAGATTTCCAAATCCATTTAAAGCCGCGGCCCGTTGCGTTCCACTGCCGCAGCGAATAAATCGAAATCGCATGTAATTTGACTGATGCGAAGGGGCGGAGGGGACCAGGAAGAGAGCCGCCGGAGAAATTCAAATTGGATCGATCCGATTTGATTGAGAGCGACAAATGTTTTTGTTTCGAATAAAAGATATGAAAAAAAATAATAATAATCGATATTCGTGTAACATTGTAAGCCATCGGGCGCATAATAGTCGAGAATTCAATAAAAGTGAAACAGAATTCGATGCGGCCGCAGTCGAGACCGTATTGTCGAGCCAATTGTTTTTACCGGCATCAATCGATTTGACTTCGCGTGCAGCAAAAAACGATTCGATGGCATGGAAGACGACATCCGATGCTTGCCGCCATGGCTGTTGAGCTTTTGATTCTCAGGTGAGTACACAACACAGACACACACACAGCCGCATGTTACCAAATATTGGCAGACGGCTATAGGCGATAATAGTATAGTTTTGACTGTGGCGAGATGGCAGATCAAACGGTTTTGTTGAAATGGGGCGCAAAATTGGGAGAAGGCAACGAACCGGGATATGAGTTGGATCAGACACGCGCACACTTTGCAGTTCATGTGCGTCGTGCGCATTCGGTGGATGATTGTGCGAGAGACGACAGATGAAACGATTTTTTCCCATTTTGCTGTTCGCGGGAATTTCCGTGCGATGATGAACAATCACCGCAGCATATTCACATCGCGCTTTGATTTCCCATTCGAACTGATGAATTGGAATTTGTTTTCGTTTCGATTTTCGTTTCGTTGATTCCTGAAAATAGGCGATCCAATCGTTTCCACATGTTCCGGTCATGTGCGATGAACAAAAAAAAGCAATAATTATTCGAATGAACGGTGAAAAATGCGAACGCATTCCACTTCATGGAGCATTGTTGGGTTGGCTCGCTAACTATTTTCGGAAAAACAGAAAAAAAGAAGAAGAGAAACGCTCGAAATTCCGCTCATTCGTTCCGGCGAGGCACGCAGACAAATATATGATTTGAGCGTATCGCACCGATCCCGAGTACGTCTTCCATACGTTGTCATCATCGAAATCACGCTCATCTTCATCAGTATTTCAAGGTTCCAACAGCGGAATTAGGCCGGAATCAAGACCTAATTTTATTGCTCACACACTCACGGGCTCAGCAACGAGACCGAACATGCGCCTGTTTCATCTCATCGCGAACGCAAAAACGCGAAACGAACGAAGGCAAAGAATACAACAAAATGGAAGTTCATGCGTTTTTCGTAGCCACACGATCGCTTCGCCGAATCAGTCCGTTCGACTGGTGTTTTTGCGAACACTGCTCTCTGCTACCAGGCCACTCAGGGATGCGGCCCCTAAAGTGCCCGTTCGACTACTTCCACTCCAAACAGCTGAATAATAAATAAATGGCTCATGGAAGTAGTAAAAAAAAACTTTTCTTCTGCGACGAAAACGATGAAGGGGGCACAAAAAAACGCGCTAGAGCGGGCACGAATGAGAAAACGAAAAAGGAAAAATGAGAGCAAAGTTGGTAGTAGTTGTTTCGCGTCGTAAGCCAGCCGCCGTTATCGCTCGCAGCAACAAATTGCTTAATTTCCTACCCTTCGGCGACTCATTTTTCTCTTGCGTTGTGACGTCGTCGCCACGACAAAGTGTTTGCACAACATCTTTTCCATCCGTTCGCCATTGTCAGCGACTATGTCGTCGACAAGAGAAAAAAAGCGAAAAAAAAATCGCGTGCATTTTTGCTATTGTCATCGCGTGCTGCTGCTGATGCGGCCATATTACAACTGCATTCCGAAACGATGCAGAGAGAAGAAAAACGCAGAAAATCTTCACCAAAGACCAGGCAAAACGATGTGTAGACAGCCTGAGCATGGGATGGCAACTGAAATGTTCGCCGACTACGTGCTGCCGACCGCACAAATAAGGGAAACGAAGTTCCCGAGCTTCACTCCCATGATGATATTGTTGTTGTTTGGTTATTTTTCTCTCGTGGTCGGCGACAATGTGTTGCTGACGATGCGATGCGAAATATTTAGCATAACATTTATTCCATTGGACTCTTCAGAAACTCTGAGAGCGTCTAGGGGAGTGTGGGTGGGCGACGAGCAAACACAGAAGGCAAAAAAATCGAATCCGCACAAGTATTCGGGTGCGTTAGCGACGACATGCGAACAATCTCTTGAAATTCTCGATCGGAAAAGTTATAATATGCCTTCAGCTGCAGGTTTATTGCGGATGTTGCCGAAACTATTCGAAGGACGGCCAATTTCCATTCGCCAGTACTCGGTGTACATTCTCCGTATGCGTACGGCGAGACGAGGCGTACTCGCACCCCATCCCAATCGCCAACGGGGCCCAATTTATTCTCGTCAATATTCAATACACACTCCCATCGAACACGTTCCGCCGATGGAGTCTAATTCTAATGGAACGCCGAATTCGTGAGACGTCGCATCCCAAGATTTATGTATTCCGTTGCCGTTGCCGTTGCCGAGCTCGTTTCTGTCGCACCAATTGACCAATTTCCATCGTCCCGTTCATTTTTGCTGTCGCACTTTGCGCCCAGGAAAAAAGCGGCGACAAGAAAAAAAACTTGAATAAATAAATGAAATCGAGAGACAAATTGCATGGGATTGTGTCTTGTGTCGCCGCCTTCTGCGTATCTCTCGTGCACTCGTTCGTGTATATCGTGTTGTGTCGATGCGATATGCTCGAGCCGACGATTCTCGTCAATTTGGTCGAACGCATGTGTCCATACATAAACAGTTGTGTTGGCACCAAATCGTTCATTTCGGTCGCTCATCGATTGGAGATGACAGCTGCCGATATGTGGAAGGGTGCGGGATCCAACATATTACATTCATTTATTCGAGATGTTTCTTCTCGCATTTTGTTGTTGTTGTTCACTGCCCATCGTGGCCAATCGAACGTTGTGCGCAGCCGATGGAGGAAAAAAGCACGAACATTCGCTTACACTTAATGTGGCATTCGACATGGCGGCATGGAATAGATTTGTTAGAATCTGTCTCTCATTTCCAATGCTCGGTCATCAATCGCCCCAACCACATTGATATGGATCTCTGCGGTTTTTCTTTAACTCCTGTGTGCCGACCCCGACCCGCCCCCATCCACCTTGCCCACACTGGCTATGCGGCCGATGCGGCCGAAAGAAAAACAATAATAATCAACCTCGTTTCCACGAATTCCGTTTTCGGTTGATGAATGAATGTTGAGTGTGCGGTGAAACTTACACGATGGCGAAGTTTCCGTTCCTTTTCGTGTACGTGCACGGGCACGATTCGGTGCTGAGATAACGACACAATCGAAGTGAGCCTGTGAACGCATTCGGACACGTATTTGCCGGGCCAACCGATTTGGCTGACCTCCTGCTGCTCGGCCACAACTTTTAAAGCTGACCCAGCCAACGAATTCGACGGCTGCGGACGCGCATTTATTTCCGTTCGAATCAACGTTTACCGAGTGAATTGCCGGCAGAAACGGGGACCAGCAAGTACACACGCAACATTGAGCAATGGGATCGTGTGGCCGACGCTATCCGTCTCTTAAATTCTTGAAGTTGATCCGTGCCCAGGCTGAGGTCGTGTATGTGTGCACGGTGTCGCTGGGTAACTGATCCATGCGGCTTAATGAGTCGATAGAAAGTTTCTCGACGCGCGATTCCACTCCACCGCACAGTAACCAACTGGCACAATCGAATTCTCGCCATTATCCGCCCCCCTCTCCCCCCTCGACACCCTGGAACCTGCCGCTAAGTTTAATCGATAAGTTTGTGCAGGACGTGCACAGGCACACACGTGCAAAACCAATCGAATGCAACGCCATTCGATTCTCTCATTTAAAAATTTCAGTCGAACAAAATGGAACACGTTCTGCTGCACCGTGCTCGTGGCCCCCACCATGTAATTGCCTGCGGAAATTTATTTCCCTCATTCGTTCGATTCGGATTTGCGCGCACAGTTCATTTAACCATTTGCAGACGATTGCATTTTATTTTTAACGATTGCGAGCTTTTCTCGCCCCCCCGCCGTACGCCATTAGGAGGACACGAGCATTATTGCTTTTTAATTCGCATGTTTGGCTTGGCCCCGATGGAACATAAACATTTCAGAGGATGCCAGCGAATGGCACACGCAAGTGGAAATTCAATATTTAAATTTGATGTGTGCGAATATGCGAAAATATGACGAACGGAATGGATGCGTGCTCGTGGCTCGGAATGCCATTACATTGCGCCGTCAACACCGTTTGCTTCCACTGTGCACACCCACACAGTAATCATCCCCTCGATGCCTTCGACCCACCTCGTCCTGCGCCGATATGTAAATATTGCACACGGAGCGAAAGCTATATTCTTGATTATTCGTCGGCATCGTTGTCGACTTCCCATTATTGGCCCGTTCGTTCCATCATTCGGCGGAACGAAATATAATCGCGAATCCTATTCATCAACGGAGACCGTTCATAATCATCGGGGCGTTGAGCATGGGCTGATGCACGGTCGCACCCTTGTGTCGCGCGCAAATTTAAAATTTGCGCGCCTCACAGCAGAGCTCTTCAATTTCCATTCGCAAATATTGTTTTCTCTTATGTTGCGTGTGTGTGAACAGCGGCGCCGTGCACTCGGCCAACGAACGTCTGCCGGGAACGATGTGCCACTTCGTTTCGGAATTATTTGATGAAAAATATATAAACGATGTGAGTGTGTGCGACACACATTGTGCGTACTAATGCCTTCCGAGGCACCTCCAAACAGAGCAAGAAGAGGATGAAGATGGAAGGGAACGAATGAATAATGCAATGGGAAGCATCTTCGGTTTCATTGTATCGCTTTCGCCGGCGTCGATGTCAAATTCAATTGCGAATATTCGCCTCTTTTATCTTTTCGGTGGTTCTCGGGCTACACCTCGCCCCTGTTCTCTATCGAATTGGGCATGTATTTGAATCGGGGGCAATCATCTTATGAAGTGATTTTCTATGATTCTGGCGATTCTGAATGATTCAAGTGATTCTTCAAAAAGTCCACATGATTCCTTCGATTCTGTTTGATTCATGTGATTGTGTATGATTCTTCCGATTCTTTCCGATTCTTCAAATTTCTGTCAGCCAAACACTGGAAAGCAAACACCGCTAGAGTTGAATCGTAACTATCACGAAAAGTCAGAAAATTCACCAGAATCAATAAGAATCCCAAGAATCATGTGAGTTTTCAAAGAATCATGAGAGTTCTGATAGAATCGGGAGAATCATTTGGGATCGTCAGAATAGAGGCAAATCCCTTCATGAGATGATTGCCCTCGATTTAAATCGATGCAAAATAATGAAGGGATTTCGATCAGAGCACGGCCATTCTGAACCCACAGCATTTAAGCCTATCCGTCAAAGCGGTCGGTGAACGATCGAGCCGGGGACCGGGGCACGAACAGAATGGGAAAATGGGAAAAACGGAGAATGAAGGAAACGACAATAAAAGAAATAATGGAAATTGAAAAATAAGCGACGACACACACACGCGCACGCACACTTTGTGTAGTGTCGTTCGCTGTACGACATCGACGACAACAAGTAAGCAACTAAAAAGATCGAAAGCAGAATATGCTTACTTTGCGTGTATCTTGGGCCTTCCCCCCCATTCCTCGCCCCAGCGTTCCTCTTTTCTGTGCACGCTTGCGTGTGTGTGTGTGTTCGCGCCCGTGTATCGCGATATGCTTGTGCAAAGAACGGCCGACCGGAGAGAGAGAAAAAGCGTATTTTCCAACACACAACAAACAATCGTACGTTGAAAGAAAAACAAGAAAAGCAGAAAAATAAATAAATAACGAAAAAGTACGGTGAGATGAGTGCGAGCTGCGAGAGATACTCGGTCGCTGTGAGCGCCGCCGCCACCACCATTCACCGGCAGGCGCTGTGCCGTCGCTAACGACTATTGAGTACAAAAAAGTAAACAAGTTCGCTGGAATTTCTACATCGTCTACGTGGTTGGCGGCCCCGCTGTCGAAGTCTTCGCCATTTGTACGTTGCGCGAACAGGCTGCGGCGGCTGTTCATGAAGTATTAGACATAATGGCGCTCGTGGTTTCTCTTTGCCTTTGCACACTGAACACTAAACACAAACACAAAAAGTGAGAGAACAAGGAAACGCAAGGAAAAATGGGGATGCGAGTGAGCGAGGCAGGCGGGGGGCAGAGCGGAAAGAAGGAGAGGAAACAGGAACTAGGAGCTCGTGCTTGAAAAGATAAACCAGTGGCAGTGGCATCGCCAGCTCGCAATGTGCGTGTCGTCTGTGCGCTGGCCAGCGAAATGGAATGTAGAACGGAGTGCTAGTCGCGGCGCCGCTTTTTTCATGGAATAGAGTGCCTTCGACCGAGATATTTAAACGACGAACATGAAAATCAAATTTTCCCACCCTCGAGCAAGTCGTGAGTGCTCTCCAAATAAATGTAAGTACGTTTCGACAATTTTAATATTGTTTTTTGTTGTTGTTGTTCGTTCGTTTCTCCATTCCGAACGGGATCGCATACGCACACCATTCCGTTTGCACCGAACCATCCGTCCGTGGTGATCATTATTCGCACAGGTAACATGCCATCTCACGGGTCCAGTGTACGGCTGCACTCTGCCCACTCTGAATTCGAGTCTCTTAATCAACGGTGAATGAAGTTGGCGAAAATTCGGATACGACACAGTCGCAGGAGCACGCGACACACACGCACGCATACCACGTCTACTCGGGTAGGCGTCAGCCGGCAGCAATTATTCACTCGTTTCAGCCTTATGACTGATTGCTGTGCGCCCCATACATCATCCGATGTGTTACATTCACCGCATATTAACGAGTATCATGCGATCCGCCGTTGCCCAGCATCGTGGGCACGGCACGAAACGGAGGCAGCCGACGAAAGCAGCCATCACATCGCATGGCCGGGTTCGTGCGCTGCTTCGGGTGTATCGTTGGCTATCTGACTACCTATTACATGGTCGTCGTCTGCCATGACATGATACGCGTGCAAAACGTGCCCTAAACCATTACATTTAACAATATCCGATCCGAACAGTTCGGGTTAACCGCACTCACACGGCTCACACACGATTGTCATTTTATCTATGATGATGCACGAGGACGGCAAAACCAGACCAGGCCACGGCGCATACGGCACAAGCACTCGGACGAAAAAAAAATATAACTTTTTGCCCATTCTCTCCCAGTCACTTTTCAAAATTATTATTATTTCGGTTCGGCTGGTTTCGTGCACGTCGAGATGTTGCTTCTTTTTTTGCACTTGCGGTAGCGGCGGTGGCAGTCGCAGCAAGTTATATCCCGTTGGTCGTATCAACGACCGCACTATTTCATATTTTATGTATGAAAATACATTCTGCTGCTGATTTATGGCTCTCGACGACTTTTTTTCCTCTGCTCCCCGGCCAACAAAAAACACAGGACCCGGCGGTTGGGTGAAATTTGTGTGAAACCCGCCTCGCTCCGCCTCGCTCCGCCCTGCTCCGCCCTGCTCAAAACAAATATTTACTTAAAATATATACAATGTCATAATCATGATAATAATCACTACCCACACCACTGGTGCTCCTACCTTTTTTGTCTATCCGAAAATCGTCAACCCAAAATGATAACCGGTACCGAGGAACGTGAGCCGAAAGCAACGAGAACCGAGCATGAAAACAGAAGAAAAAGTGAATCAGCACAATCGCCAGCAGCAATGGAGGCAAAGGCGGTGGGCAACGAGCTGAAGTAGGAACAGTGGGAAAACCACAAACGTTTCACAATTTTACTGTCTGCTTGGCCTTTTCTGCGTGCGCTGTATAAAATGTGTCCGTTGCTTTCAACATGGCCCGTGCTCGTCGGATGCGATTCTCATTGGGAACAGCCAGCCCCGTCGGTCGAATCGCCAGCGTCGACGAATGGCAATAATAAAAACTTTTCGACAAATATTTTTCGGTCGACAACGTTCCTGAACTCTAATCTCAAACATGCACCCCGTTCGGTGCTGTTGTTGTCCTGGTCGTGAGTTGTGACGGACGAACGGTGGATGGTGGATGAATGTTCCAGTCCATATTATTTCACTTTGGTCGTGTGCGCGTTGCTTGTGCGTCGTCGATTCTGTTTTGACGAACGAGTATTTGCTCTCGCATGCATAGAAATAGAAGAATACCTTATTTTGGGTGTGCTTTGAACTGTGCGCTGCCATCGGCAGCTAGCTCGGATATGGGGTCCGTTCAGCGTTCATCGTTCGCCGCCCCCCCCCTGTACGATGTTGCCATTTTTAATAATGCATACCAAATAACGAAAATAAGCTTGGCCATTACCATGAGACGGCGGTAAAATTTTATGCATATTTTGATCGCGTAGTGGTCGTAAAAAGTCATGCACGCACCACCACAGCCGTGCAGCCAGCAGCCAGACAAACGAACACATACACGCGCACACATTTCTGTATATGAACAGAGTTATTAAAATAAATGAAACATAATCTGTTTCGCCCCGATGTTTCTGTTTGTTGATGATGTAAATTTTCAGCGTGTGCATCAACGTATCGTGCCGGCCCCATCGCCAGCTCTCGTCCATATCAGTGCGTAACAAATATGCGTAAAGCTGCAATGAATATGGTCGATGGGTCGGCATGCATACAGTACTCTAGGTATGCGCCACTGAATTTGAATTTAATTCAAACAGATTATAGTTATAGTTATGTGATGGACACGGACGCAGCATCGGAATGCTCATTAATTTTTCGCTCGTTCCGTTGGTCACATGGACGCCAAAATTACGCTTGCTATCTCGTTTCCAGTAAACGGTGCTCCCACCGATTTCGAACGATTTTTTCGGCAGATGACACATACCGTTTCATTATCGTTCGCCCTTGCCGGACTCAGAAGCACTCCAGGCGACCATCTCTCACTAATTGTTATTTGCTCCATTCCTAGCCGTCGTCTTTGTCGCCATCGGCCGGCGAATAGATTAATTGATGCCGTTTTTAGTATCGTGCGGGCTTAGTGCTCGAGACACGCCTAAAAACTCGAGAGCTTTCCACGTATAAATCCACTTGGCTCCTTGCTCGGCGAGCCATTTTTTGTCTGGTTCAGTGTGTGTGTGTGTGTGATAAGGTGGCGCATAATAAATTCGATCTCCGGTTTTTCGAGAGACCCGAATATAGTCGGATTTACGGGGTGTTAGCTGTTCATCTGCACAGCAAAATGTGTGATATTTCGTTAGGTGGCGCAGGAGCGGCGAAAAAAACGGCACCACCGAATTATGAAATGTCGGATATATTGTGGATTGCACCTGTGCGCTATCTCAACATATTTGCCACCTCATGTTGGCGTCGACATCATCGTCGCTGACGATTATCGAGTCACTGAATAAGGAATAGAGATCAGTCACCGTTGTCGGTGTCGTGTTCTGCGCCATACGTTTTTCGCTTCTGATTTCATTTTCGTTTTTTCACAATCGCTGTATCCATCTCTATCTCCCACACACACACCCACACACACACTCTACCCACAGTTCACGTTGTCGTCCTTCTTCTTTTTTTCCTCGTGTCGGAAGCAAACATCTTATTTTCTGGTCGCCAGTCGCCAGTATGATAAATGATTCTGTGCTCAGCTAGAAACCTTTGCATAATTTATGATGACGCGCCAACGATAAAACACACACGCCAGCCCCTCTCCTCTCTCGGGCACTCGCATTCGCATTCATGAAAATGCGAGTGAAAAAATCATTTTCGAAAAAAAATGATGCAGAAAAACCGTGCAGACGAGAATATGCTAATTTCATGGCAAAATTGATGGCAGTACCATGTTCGGGAGAGGGAACGAAAAAAGAGAGGAATGAATTTCGATATGAAGATGCATCACTCACTCACTACCTTTTCTCAGGAAAAAAGAAGAAACGATGAGTGAAAAGAAATGATGCGTGTTCTTGTGTGCCCAATCAAGTGCTTGGTGTGCTAGCGACCCGCGCCGAGCTCCGAATTGACGAGCACACAAATACCAAATTGACCGACCCGTCGGATGACAGCAAAAAAGAAATTCGATTGGCCAAGTTAATCTGCGTAAAATTTTCCGCTGATTTAGGAGTATGTAACTTGGTAACCGGTCAACAGCACACACGCGCACACCCACACATCATGGTCCCCGTGTTCAATGCGTAGCACGCACAAGGAGACGACCAGTCTTCACAGCTTCAAATATTCATTTGAATCACTTGAAGTTGAAATACCGCATCGTCATCATCGCCATCAGCTAATAACAACAACATCATCAGCATCAGCAGCAGCTGCGACGGTACGACCGAATCGAAGGGAATTTGTGCGAAAACGAAAATGGCCAGAAACAGAGTGTCCCCTCTTCGACTTGATTCGATTGGCGTGTTAAGCATTTCGCAGAAGAAAAAAAAGTGGACGAGTGTGTGTGTGCGCTGTACAAGTTCATTTGACGTACTCGCCAATCGCCTGTGGCCCGTCAATATCACCGTAACACACCAGAGATGACGGCTCACGTCTCTCCACTGATTTTTCACTTTCGTCGGTCCCTTCTTCCCCACTCCGTCCATCTCTGGCCATTCTCGCACACGTCTTCGATGCACGAATATCCAATTTTTACTTTCATTGAATCCCGCTCCGGCTCCGCATTCGCCCTCCAACTGTATTTTATTCCTATTACGAACGGTTTGGTGCATCATTGTGGCACAGCGACTCAATTGTTGTACTGGTTGTCACGGGCGGCATGAGCACACTTGAAACGAAATGGCAGAGGCGTTTGCATTGTGCAAATGATGAGAGAAAGAGACACTAACGGCGATAGCTACTGGCAGCTGCACGATCACCGGCACCATCCAGGCAGCGCGCGTCGGCAAGTAGCAGGCCAATGCAAACCGAACGCAACAGACGTACGCGGACGATTCCAAAGACCGACGAATAAAATGGTAGAAAAGAAAAGAGATTTCATTTATTTGATAAAGCTTTGAATGCTTCCAGTCGTCTCACTTGAGAGCGAACAAACACACGGAGCGACCGAACGGGAGAACGGGCGCGAACAGCGTGTCGTGTCTCTTGTGTCTCGTGATTTGCATGAAGTGCGAGAACCTTTTTATTTTATGTGTTTTTTTCTTCTCCTCTGCTCTGCGTCGGTCTTTCGTTTTCGTCGTTGCCAAAATGTGATTTGCCCCTGTAGCAACGGTATGCGCTTGGCTCGCTGCTGTGTCGCGAGTGTGTGTGTGTGTGCGCGTGTCGCTTCGTACCTGTTGGGTATACTTTTCTTCTTACTTTTCTGATTCTTCACCGACGCCGACGCTGTCGTTGTTGCCATATGCTACCGTCAACGACCCTTCCATCGTTCCGTTGTATTTTCTTTTTCCAGCATTTTTCGCTAGTCATCCGTTCATTTTCTTCGTTCGTTCCTTCCCCGCGATTGAATTACACTTGTTTGTGCGGAACAATTTGGTGCGTGTTTTTTCCGTCCCTTTTCGTTCTCCTCTCGTGTGCTCCATTTGGATAATAAAATAAGAACGAAAAGAAAAAAAGTGAAAGAAGTATGCGACTCCTTCATGCTTTGCATCTCACCGCCACTCGCCCTGTCTATTGTGTGTGCGCCCGTCTCCATATTAAACATTTTCGTTTCCATTTTGGTCGACATTTTCGTGCGACGATGATGGCGTGCTGCGCATGCGTCAATGCCTGGCGACTGCTCTGGCTCAAGTTGGGACATTCCAGAGCAATTTCGACGTTTTGTTCGCTCTGATGTGTAGAAAAAGTTCGATGCAAGTGGTCCATTGATTGGACCAACTCCGCGAACCAAAATCGGCCGGGGATACTGTTCGGCTCTCAGCTCGTTCGCTGTTGAGTTGACTCGTCAAAATGCTTCCGATGAAATGTTTTCACGTTATCGATCGCCGAATTCCGTGCACATTTGATACGAGTATCCGACGCATCCAAGCGATGCGACACAATTTGAACATTTCGTTTAATTACGAAATGAAGACTCGCGGAAGAATTGAAATGAAAAACGAAATGGAAAGTCAACAATTCGCCGCCAAAACCATAAATCCTCTCAACTCATTAGCATTTTAATTTCGAATGGAGAAGAACGCTGCTTTTATTGTGTGGGTGGTGCGCTGCATGCCATTCATCCAATCTACATTCGAACGGAACGAGGAGGCGGGCCCGCCCAACAAAAGGAATAATTCAAAAAAAATGTAACGAAAGCGATGCACTTGCTACAAATTTATGAGCACGGAATTACAGTGGATAATTACATTCTGGCGCGTTAAAAACTGAATGCGTACGCTTTCTCATCGAAAAGTCCTCACCGAGTATTTGGCGTTCCCCGTTCGGCCTCTGCAGTTCGTGGATTGTATAGTTTATCCGGATTGTATAGCATTTACTACAAAAAACGGCTCCGCACTTTTTTGCCGTCCCCCGAACAACAGAACCGTTGCGACCATGGAAAAGTTAAAATGCTTTGGGGAACAAAAACTTTCGGAACTGGGAACGAACGGAATATGGCGGGCTCGGTGTACGTATATCGGTCCGCCAATGATTGCGTGTAGAAGTCTCCCAACAAATAAATTTCGTGCAATGCTTGCGCAATGTGCATAAAAGCTCACTTGCTTGCGCAATAATAATTATTTTTCATATTTTTATCATTCACTCGACGGACGGCGTTGGGACCGAATTTATATTCATTTTCGGGTTCGAAATGAACACAGAGAGAATAACAGAATAACCCGAAACACGAAAATCGACCGGAAAAATTATGGGGCCCATGGAAAGTGCAATCACAATAAAACTGCACGGCGGAATGAGTGCGGCGACAGCAGCCCTACGTGTCACGAGAGGAAACAACAAC